>CATQJL010000305.1:22756028-22774954 GCA_958299035.1 Cylicocyclus nassatus | reverse complement strand
ACGCTGCCTTTAAAATCTTTGGGCAGACCACTAGTGAGTAATTGAACATTAAATTTTTGGGAATTCACAGTTTACAGTAGTTGAAGCAATATCAGTTTTGCAGTTTTCAAGGTATGTTCTTGAAAGTTTTCTGCATATATAGAGTGTGCTTCGACTCAGTTTAGGCCGAAACCGGAGTGGCTGCCGTCCTTCGCAACCGTTCGCGCGTTTCGCAACTTCGGTATATCATAACTGTTAAGGAGCCAGTCAACATTTCGTTTTTTTAGAACTTTGCTTAAAAAGCCGGCTATCTGCGCTTGCACAATGAGCCGCAGTGAAGCGGACGCTCCTCTTCATATGAATGCTTCGACCGGGAGACGGTCATGAGGCGCGATTTTTTGGCCACGCCCTCCTCGCATATCACCTTCGCGTCCATCACTACAGCCGCATGTGCTCGAACGCGTTGCGGTTGCTAGAATCACTCGAATCCTATGTGGCAAACTCGCCCATTACCTCAAAGCCTAGGTTAGTCCAGGGTTTGCTACAGCTAGGTGAGCAGGGGAAGGATGCTGCTGACCTCACATGGAAGATTTGCAGATTGATTCAAGGAAATCCTCGAAACTATCGTATGAATATGCGCTTTTCTGTTTTCCATTCTTTTTTCATTCACTAGCGGTCCAGTGTCTTATATGTGTAGGAAATGTCGCCCCGAGCCGTGGAAAAGCCATCGGATAGTTTCCAGGTCAAGATGCAGCGTCTGAGCTACTAAAAAAGCTCTGTTGAATTTGCAGGGGAGTAGCTGATTGAAATACTCATTGCTTTAGCTTTTTGGCTTGCTATAACTCTCTGCCGCAATTGGGGATGAAAATAAGGTTGAAAACTGCGCGAACGGATTCACGGGACTTTTGGCTTACGAAGGTGAATCGTTAACTAAACTTTCTACAAACTCGTAATTTAGTTCAGCAATTAAATTCGCAGACCATGGATTATAGCGCAAAAAGTGAGCAAAAAGTCTATTCCTTCAAAAACGCTGAAAAGAAATCAATGCATAGATGATAGATTTGTTAAGGTTTCACTGAGAATATGTGAAGAGTTTCTCAGAAGTCTTTCACGGAATGACTACCTTCAAGGAAACTATCAAAGCATAATAACTGCCGTAACTGACTAAAATTCGCTTTCGAACCTTCTACGAAATAAGTTTTCCCCAGCCAAAATTACTGCTATCACATGGAAAAGCTAACGAAGTGAATAGTTCTTCTAATTATTCTTGATGGTCCAGAATTGCACGGCATTCGGAGCACAGTAGGAGAAAGAGAACATCAGCGAGCAAGAGGCAGAGATATAGATAAAGCCAGTGCGACCCTCTGCGAAGCGGAGGTGACGCACTGTGTACATGTATAAAACTCACTTTTTCTGTTTTGAGGGTATGTTAGCTTTAGAAACGAGTGCCACTCAACCGATTAGACTGGAACTTCCACACGCACCTTTTCCACCCTAGCTCATAGTTCACAGGCTAATTTTTGCGGCGACACACCGGATTCTTCTATCGAATAATTGATCTACTCACATTGCAACGATGAATCCTTATCAAGCCAACAAGTCAGCACTCAAATAAACAACATAGGTTCCAGGTTTCATACAAACAAACAAAACAACATTGGTGCACGCGCACGACGCGCACAAACTTCGTGATACGTAAAAACTCTCCTCTACACGACACAGCGGCAAAAATATGGGAGAACGGGCGAATATGATGGTGCCAGTTTCGCGCAGGCTGTCTTCTTACGTGCCCATATTTTTTCTGGTGCATCTGTACTGAAACAAACATACGGCAGAACTGCAAAGCGAATAACATTTTCATTCCGTAACATAAGACAACATACGATATATGCATCAAGAACTGCCAGAAAATCCATAAGATCTAAGGCATACCTCATGCGATTCCAGTCGCTGTGCGATTTGACACTGCAGCGACTCTTCATAACTGGTCGTAAGTGCGCTTTGTATGCGCCAGACTTGATGAGTTTATGCGCCAGACTTGATGAGCTGTTGCTACAACTTACGGAAGCTACGCGCCTATGCATTTGAGACCCGCGCACGGTTGATCGGTAGAGATCTGGCAAATCGCCAATTCGCGTGGATGTAACGATTGTTAGTCCTAACATCTTAGGCCGGGTTCATACTGATTCCCAGCTTGGACTTTCTTTAAGAAAACTGCCTGAAACAAGAGCTTCTTGATTTGCTACATTCGATTTATGTTCCAATATCTTCGTTTTTTCATGAAATTTTCTTTGAAAATTGCAGTGTTCTTTTGTCCATCCATTTGTTAAGTGAATTCCTTGCTAGCGGTGACCATCGATTTTTTGAAAGGTGGCCGCTATCAAGGATCGCTCGACGACGGCGCAAAAATCTGCCGCTAGCCAAACTCGAACCAATCGCCTTTCGCGCTGGATCCCTTCCAATTCGCTGCACCAAGCCAACGCAATGAGCTACGTTTTTGAGAAATCCCAAGACTTACTTCTGGATACTTCTGGAGTCGTAATCCGTATACGACCACTACAAGAAGAAGACATAGTTCCCATCTGATAATTACAAAAATGTCGACATCAGTTCCTACAATATTAGTCATCTTTACTGCCTGCCGTGGGTCCATTTCTTTGCGTTTCCGCTCTCTTAAGAATTGCTAGAATAAAACAAAGGACTTTCCACGGGACAACAACAAATGACAATATCATCGACACACTAACAATGCTCAAATGGCGCATAGCATGACTGAGGCATCAAATAGATACAGGAGATATAGCAAAAAAGAGAACACAATCAAGATAATGATTGGAAAATGAAGGTGATTATTTGATAATAATGGCAAACAAAAAATAAATCCAATCAACAAGAGTAAACAGGAACATCATATCCAGACAGCTAAATTTCAGGAGAAAAAATCTGGTGAAGGAGAAAACTGCAATAAGATGCTGTGCTGTGCTTTTATTCTTCTTTCCGCACCAAGGCTAATATAGGCCGCCTGTTTCTCCATGTGCATGTCGAGAATCTTCTTCCCTTCCCCGATGCAAATAGTAATTAGTGCGCTCTTGTGATCTCTTTGTTGCAATGTCCAACCGCCATGCATCTCTCCGTACTCATGGGGTTGAGTCCCTCAAGCACGACTATAAACCGTCGTACGAACTGCCCTCTGCTGCGAACTCCCGACTCGCTTTTGACGAACTGACTATTACTAAGGAGTAGAGATGAACTAAGAAAAAAATTTCTAAAGAGCGGGAACATTTTGCATTCCAAAGACTCCTGAGAAATGGCCCATCTCGTCCTCTACCTCCTCTCAGTTGTGTTTTTCTGAGGGTGTTGCGGCTACGACTGCTGCGAGCTATAAGCACTGGATCTTGATCCACACTTTTTCCCCACCGCATCCCACCTTCCCCATATTTTCGCACTACACTTAATTTAAATTGAGAAATTCAAGCAATAAAATTACTTCCATGTTACCACAATCGTACCCCTACGTTTACGAAACCTCCGGGTTGTGAACTTTACTAGTCCTTGCCCTTCTTCTTTGTATCTTCTCCTTCCAACAGCCTTACCTCTCCTCTTTTCATTTAACTTGATGATACGTCCAGACACACATTCATCTTATAACTAGCTAGTGGAGTTTATGAAGCAGTGTATAGATGTTTCTTCCGATGCGATGCGATTATAGCTTGAACATGTTGGGACCCAATAGCTATACGTTTTTAATCGACTCTAGCTACGTCCTGAAACAACACCATTACGGATTCATTCAAATTTCAACGTAACGGAAAATTGTGTTCACCTCAAATACATGCCTAAGCAGTTGTCCGCTTAAATTAATCCTACAACTCATTTGATTTGTTCTAATATTGAAAAATTGAAATCAAGAAAAAAAATTATATTCAATTTGGCCTTTTATAGCAAATGGGAACTAGATTAAACACTACTCACAATCAAAAACTAAGACCTTCGCTGAATCAAGAGATTAACATGTATTTAATAAATACAATCAGTAACGATCATACAAGAACATTTATTTATTAAAAACGATAAGTAACAATCATAAGAAAAAATCAATTTTTCAGCGACACCAATTTTTCAAAAAAAAAATTTTTTTGGCGGCACTTCAGTTCTTCTCTTTTCTCATCGCTCTTTGCGGCGATAGTGCGCAACTCTTTCTGAAGACCTTTTCCACACCTCTGAAATACTGTTACCACTAGGAACGAATGGAAAAAAATGATTACCTTTATTACAGGAAAGCCAGTCCATAAGAACATTTTTTTGTCGTCACACTCTCTAGCCTCTCTGACCGCTTCTGACACCTAAAAATAGAATAGCAGTTTTTTTTCAAGAACGCAATAATGAACTTAACAGCTGCCGTCATCACTCAAGGGTGTGTCGCTGAAGTGCATAGACACTTCAAAGCTGTCGTGCTTAGTACGAAATCATCGGATAAAAGTATTATACATGCAGACACGATCAAACCATAGTACTTAATTAAGAATTCAAAAATGAAAAAAATGCTAACTAAGAAGGTAAATTTGGTAACATACCAACGTTCCCACAAAAAATTAGCTCATGAACAGGCAATTTGCAAACTGAATCTGCTACAAATGAAAAAGGAGAAAAAATAATGGAAAACGAAAAAAGCGCACCTTTGTACGATAATTCTGAGGACTTCCTCAAATCGACTTGCAAAGTGAAGTGACGCTAGCAATGTCGCTCTCCAGGTCAACGTGGTGAGAGGAATGATCAAGTTACTCGGCCAGCTATGGCAACCGCAACGCGCTGTGCGCGTGATTATTGTCATTGAGGCGGTTTGTATTGAAACACGTTATCAAAATCGCGCCTCTTGACACACATCCGCTTCGACGTACATCCTGTTGAAACTCGTAGCTATTTTCTGCTTCACATTTGCTGCTATTGGCCGTCCGCGCTGCGCACGGAGAGCAACGCTGTTGCGTCCACTGAAGAAAATTCGTGACTTGGAAATTGACATGGCAGAAGCGCAGAGAAAACGGGCGGAGAGTGCACGGGAAAAGAGGAGTAACGCGCGATACACATCTTACGCACTCTCCGCGCCCTGCGCGGGCGGCCTACTCTCATGCTCAGAACGGCGGCAACGGACTGTGATATATTTGCAATCAAATCTTTGCGGTACCGGTATCTGTTTTGAAACGGCCTACACCTCTCCGCATTAAACTTATTTGAGGAAGCGTTCATGCTATTTACTTTATTTTCCATGAGGCTGATACGTATCGAGTAAAAATTCATTTCAATCCTTGGCTCAAAAGGCATCGCATTCCCAATTCCCGACCTCCGCGATTTTGTCATTTTCAAGCCTTCGCATTCCTCAGTTTGAACATGAAGTCGAAATCCTCAAAATTTCCATAAATCCTCGTTACAAAGAACCCGTTCTAACAGACACTACGAGTAAAAAGCAAGCCGAAAACAGCAAATAGAACTCATTTGATTTGGCAAGCGAAACCGGTACAAGATACGTAGATCGTATATCGATCGGGCTTTGTCACGCTAGGCGTATTGAGGAAATTGATGGATTGAAAGGCATTCCTGGAGGGCCAGCCCTAAGTCGTTGCCTAGGTTGTCTCTACTCTCCTCATTATTCTGGTGTATTCATTGTTTTTTCGCTTCCAGAGCTATGTCTTGCACCGCGATATGGGCATGATTTAGAAGGGAACTCTACAATCGTATGCCATCAGGCTCAAGACATGTAACTTACGATGGATGGTGCATCTAAAGGGAGCGGCTCACCAACATTTAAGTCACGCGATTTTAGCGAATTGCAAGCTTTGTGTTTTCATAGCACTCTAGGATAGATTCGCGCAGAAATTCTGAAATCCCGTTCAAAAATATTCCGTATAAGCAATGCGGACGAGCTGTACCCCTATACTTTAGCGTTGGCCGCAAATTCAGACGCCTCGAGAAGGAGGAAGAGCTTGGTAAGACGTGTTCAGCGTGTCATCCAGGTGCGCGTAGAATCGAACTTCGCGCACCCTTTAAGCGCAGTTCTCGACTTAGGGGAAGCCTTATTATATGAAACTAGCGCAATACCCTAATAAGCGACTTCTCTAGGTTGAAGGCAGCGTCCAGGCAAAATGAGGGATACGTGGATTTTACAGTGCTGCAATGCTAGACCAACCAGCTAATCCATCAGTGAAATCTGAAGCGAAAAAGCGCTTCTGGAAAGCCCAAAATCCGCTCCGAAAAGTCTTCCAGATCCCGCCCACATACACTTACTTTGGAGCAAACGCGGACACAGAGAGCTTCGAACAAAGCCCATTTTTGCCATTTTGGGCGCTGAAAGTCCATATATGGCATTAACATAGCGAGGAGGCTCCGAAAAGGTGAAAACCGGAGAACGAGATTCTGCCGGGACATTGCCTCTAAACATAAAATGTGGGGGCGTATCGTTACGTGCGGGCTGCCAAATGGAAAACGTCGCACGCGACAGGCCGCCAGTGACCGCACTCGGGGAATTCAGCCAGCATGATCCGCAGCACATAGTTTTTCAGTTTCTCATCCTTTGTTGAGGTTCACAGACTATTCTTATATTAGTTTTACTTAATTATTTAAAATTCTGCCACAAATTTGTAAAATGAGCTGTTAAAGGACAAAAAAGACACAATTTGAAGGAGGTAAAACACTAACAATATAGAATAAGCACTGGTAATCTAGTGATATAAATCTGAAAAGTTTTCTACTCTGCTGCTTCCCCGCGCGCGTTTACTGTAACGCCGCATTGCGACGTTTTCCATTTGGATGCCCGCACGTAACCAGCGCCCCCCCATTTTGAATGTTAGTCTTACTCAGATTTGCCGAGCCATTTCTTTCAAGGGTGGTAAAAGATACCCTTTAAGCACACCGTAGTCCCAACACAACCTTTTATTCCAAAGCCGGGGGAGTGCTTCGACTCGATCACCAGCCCACTTTTGTTGGTCGGGAGTTAATGATAGGACTTTAAAATCAAGGTACATGCTTGTCGCTAGTCTTCAGGAAAACAACATCTTGCTATAGAAGCTAAGATTTTTTTCGGTGATATTTATGATTCCCCTGGAGGATCACTACGGTACCAATTCTCATTTTAGGATAATTGTCACCAAAGCTGAGGAAGAATCACGCACAAGTTGCGAAAACGACTCTCCCATCCCTCAAAAGCCCTTGAACAACCCCTTCGTCCTCCTCTTCATCTCCGAAAAATCAGAGCGTGACATTCTCAAAGACATCATCCTTTTCTGAAGAGTTTTTGAATTTTTGATCTGTACGTCCGATTTTCCGTGAGTGCGCTTTACAATCACACGTAGATCACATGTAAACTGGCGGCCAGTTTTGATCTGAATGATCTATTGAGAGGCCACTTCCCTAGGGGTGACGTAATTGCTCCAAATTTTCAAAGCAAGAAAAACTATGAGCGCAATATTAACGCCAGGAAGAGACCGATTTCTACATTTCGAAATAAGGGGGTCAGGCACAAGACAAAAGCTCAGGCATCCTGACCTTTTGGTTGTTGTCCTTAACCCCATCAACATTGTCTCCAAGAAGTTGTTTCACACAAGTTGTTTCATGGTATTTGCTAGCACAAACTTCGAAGATCCTGAAGTAGGTGTTTAAGCTTACCTCGACTTGTGTCGGTTTTGGTATTGGTGGAGTTGAGGCACGCAAAGTGGAAAACGCGGTGATTGAATTTATGGCAGCACTTCTTCATCTACTATTTCAAAGCGATATAAAATCTGATTTCTACCATAGACTCGTAGTGAGCATTTTTTCTATATGGGTACAAAAGAGCTGATTTCTTTCACTTTTGTAACCAAATTAATTAATTTTGATCACGCTTTTTAGACGTTAGTACACAGAAAAAGTGATAATCAGTAGTCTGTAGAGCTTGTGAAGTAACTTTCCATGCTTTTCGAAATCATACCCCCAATTTACACAGAAGATTTCTTTGGACCCTATAGTATGTGTAATGTAAAGATGAAGTATTAAATTTGGCTAGGACTTCGTGAGTGGAGCTAACAGTATGCTATTCACGACAATCATTGCTTCTCTGGTGAGGTCGTGATATTCACCGGTCTAGCTTTCTTCAATTACTCGATCGTAGTAATTTCCCTAATTTCTTGAGCGAATTCGGTTCCTGATGACGCCCCTCCCCCCTTCCCAGTCTTACCCCAATCGACCCCCTCCCCCACGTCGGGCATGCCTGACCCTGAGCTCAACCCTGATTTCACTTCATGAAAACAATGAAAATGTCGGAAATTAGCAGTTCATCGAATAGGTTGGCTCATAATAGATGCACGTTTTTCCTACCTCCTAAGCGCTACATCCAAACTACAGGGTGCCCCAAAAAGATGTGCACAGTGTTTGGTCGTTAATAACTCTTTTACTTTCATGTCTTTTGACGAGCTTGAGGTACCATTCTGTAGAGCGAGGTTCAATCTAGATTTACTCTATGGAGCTATCAATCCTCTTCACTACTGCAGGATTACGGTAGGATTTCGAGGAGAATTTTAAGCCATTGGAAAGCCATCGGTATTTTGCCTCAGAAAAATAGCCAAACAAGATAGAAACTCTTGAACTGCGCTAATCGAACTCGATGATTCTAAATATGAAATTTACACTTCAGTATAGTGCTTCTTTCATAGGTTACTTTAGATTTAGGGCAACAACTGTTTTTCCAACGTTCGTCAGAAATGTGATGAAGCTCGAAAAACTGGTGAAAAGTTATGGAAACTAGCATGCGTGAAAACCTTGCTACACAAATTTTTAGAATTTTTTAAAATTATTTCATTGAAAGCCTATTCCATAGTGACGCTATAAGCTGGAAGTTTATACTGTAATTCCACAGTAATGAAGAGCGATTGGTGGTTTGCTCCTAACTACCTACTCCTACTCTAAATCCAAGTTGAACCTCGCTCTACAGAATGTTACCTCAAGCTCGGCAAAAGATATGAAAGCAAGAGAGTTATTAACGATCAAACAGTGTGCATATCTTTTTGGGGCACTCTGTATAATCAATCTCCTCAAAAGCCTCTAACAGTACTAGGCTGTTTCAAAAGTTCTGTCCGATTTTTAATTGCCTTGTTTCAACGCAGCTATTTTCTTAGAGTATTACACTTACGTCATTGTCATAAACATCATCTAGAAGTACTTTTCCTGCCCTTTTAAGTGCTCACTGATGCTTGGCGAATCAACTTTCCAGTGATGAAATTTCAACTCTGAAGCAAAGCTGCCAAAATGCAGCCGTGCTCAAGAAAAAATTTCAATGAAGAGAACTTCCGCAGTATTCGTAAAACTAAATCATATTCTCTACAAAGCGAAGCACCCCATCTGACGTCGTCAGTCGCGCCAGAAGTAAACATGTATGACGTTTTGTGCCGGTGCAAGCGTACCAAGCTGATGACTCACAATGGTAGTGATGCCTGTCTTAGACGATGTTGAACAGGTGGCAACCCAAAAAGCGCAATCAAGAGAGCTAATCTTCGTATAATTCCGATCGCTTCCACACTTATCAACACGACTTCCATTGAATTGGAACGGATTAGTTTACAATTTGCCTCAAACCTTTATATTCCTCCAACATCACTACAAATGATTGCAAATCTAAATGCCAGATTTCTGAACAAAAATCTACACATTTCAAACAGAAATTTATTTCTGTCTTTTGCTCCACAATTCCATAACTTGCAAGAAGCACCATTAGGATGATAGGTGTTATTCGCAAATATTGAATTTGTTCCAAATCTTTGATGAGTTCCCACAGAACTTTCATCGAATCCTTTTTTGAAAAGTTTTTTTTCATCTTTTGCTTCAAGCACGAACTCTTTAAAGATTTCCATCGAATGATCAGCATTCTTCCAATCACAACAAGTGGGGCCGAATTTGTTGTTAGAAGATCTATTTTGTTCTTCTCTTGACATTGCTCTTCTCTATTTCTATTATGGAGCGTTTAATTTGGAGTGCAGCACAAGTTTTCCAAAAAGTAAGTTCAGCAGAATACTGCAGTCTTTAGATTTCTTATCTCAAGTGCTCAGTATGTTTCCTCACCGTAAAACAGTTGCGCCAAATCTATACTTGTTCTGTCCTTCCAATTTTTCTGCTAACATATCTCAGCAAGAAAGTTGAAACTTTCGTTTTCCATGAAGTGCTTAGTAAATGTTTTTGTCTCAGACAAACTCCTAAATCTGTTTTTGGAGATTTCTCGCAAACTTTACTTCGGACAATGTCTGTCTATGATTATATTTGAGTGAGCACTTCTTTTGATATGCCTACACCGCAAGCATTTCTAGAGACTGTTTCTTCTCAATTCATAAGCAAAGATGTTTGTCAAATTTGATAAATTTGAAGATCTTTGACTCCATCGAGTTGACATCTCACTACTGTGTAAACCTTTTAGATAGTTGCCAACAGTTGTAAGAAACACTCTTTGCGAACGAATGCAGGTGGTCATGCGAGTTGTCTTAAAACTCCATAAAACCTGGATGCAAAAACCTTCCTTAGCTAGGGAAGCGTAGGCTCTAAAGAAACACTCAAATTCCCGAGTTTTTTTTTCAGAGATCAAAAATTCGAAAAGTAATGTAGAGGAATGTCAATGCGATCGTGATTGATTTTGTTAGGAATAGATGCCGCATGAATCTGCCGTTAGTATCTAAGCTCCGGATAAGAGACAAGATGGCATGCAAGTTGGTTTCACAAAAACCAAAGCTTTGCTAATCTTCAACGCAGCTATGCCAAAATATTGCACAACTTCAATAAAGAACGAGAGCTGCCTAGGCATACCTTCGATACATAGAGTTACGTACTCTGGTAACCTTCACTTTGAGGGCTATGAGGGGACACAACCTTCACCTGGAAAAAAACAGAAGTC
The DNA here is from genome assembly GCA_958299035.1 of Cylicocyclus nassatus. Taxonomy (NCBI): domain Eukaryota; kingdom Metazoa; phylum Nematoda; class Chromadorea; order Rhabditida; family Strongylidae; genus Cylicocyclus; species Cylicocyclus nassatus. Next base: position 22,764,075 of record CATQJL010000305.1, on the reverse strand, counting down.
ATCCGGGGCTTCGCCCTGGATGTTATTATCTTGAATATTTCGGAACGAATGCTAATGAAGCAAATATAGGGACTAATATCTTTAGCTTATCTCAGCGAAACCAAGAATTTGCTTTTCATAGCCTTTTTTATGTTAAAAAGAAGGTTTCTGTGGAATTTTTGCCACATTCCAAGACAAAATTTCTCAGTTAACCTCTCATTTGACCAAAATCGAGTTTCAGAAGTTTAGGAAAGCTATCGGAGTTAAATAAAAACGAGGAACTGCGCTCAAATCTTGCGCAGTCGCGCACAAAAACGCCGGTCTATCTCGTTAATAAGTAATTATCAAAGCTTGGGACGTTATCAGTTCTCGTCGTGTCACGACGATCAGAATGATATAATGTTGCGGGGTTTCGTTGAAACCCCGCGGAGATCTACGACCAGAGCCAAATGCCCCGTCGGCTCTGGTCTGTCTCCGCTGCTCGTCTGCGTCTCCGCGCGCTGCGCTCTACCTCGCTACCCCAAACGCGGGGCGCGGGTCATTTGGCTCTGGTGCCCTTTTCTTCGCTGTTTCGGACCCAAATTTTGCAAGCTATGTATCATTTTAAAGCTCTTGATCTCTATTTTCACGCTGACAACGTCCCAGAACCACATTTTTTGATTTGATCGAGAAATCCTGCAAAAACCTTGTTTTCGAAAATCTCTTGTTTTTCTTCTAGTTTAACTCTTTTCCCGCGGATTTTTCGTGCATTCTATAGATCATGCTTCTGTTCATAACGCAGACAACCACCCAGCCCTTACCTCTTCGATTATAGTGGAATTTTTTGCGAAAAATCGGAAAAAGTGCGTTTTTCTTTACCTTGTTCCATTTCAGTGCTTTCGCATCGATTTGATTCCAGCTTGGGCGATTGTTGCTCAGAACAATAAGCGCAACAATCCAGACAACGTCCCAGGAAACAGGAACGTCAATGCGGGGGTAAAAATTCGAAGGACGCATCAAAAATCAAAACCCCGCGTTGCGAATTGCTGGTCCTCTAACGAAAACTTGCACATTGAAAAGCCACCTAATGAAAGATTTCAAACCTCATTGCAGCGTTTTTATCCGGTTTTTAGCAGTTTCTTTTGCTTTTTACATCTGTTTTACGCCATTTTCTCTTTTCTGGTCTTCCTTAAACAACCTTCACTATTTATGACGTCAGATGTTCAAACAACCTTCACTTTTAACGCCCTGTCTCTAGACTATCGAAGGTATGTGCCTAGGTGAGCAGCTAAAAGCATAAGCACCTTCAAGTAAGTCCTTTTGAGAATTCGAATCAGTAGCTCTTGCTAACAATAAGACAGTCTGAAAATTGAGTGGATTTCGGAGCACCTGTGGATGAACTGCAAGGATGCTGGACAGTTTGGAAAGATCTTATAAAACGCGAACGAGAGTTTTGACAGTAAAATTTCTTGAAGTGGAAAAGGAATTGTGAAGCTTTGAAGAAAGGATACTTGTGAGAAAGAGAAAGTGTTTGAATTTGAAACTCTAGATTTGGTAGTTCGAATGTTGGCTAAATGTTTTCAAGAATGTCAATTCGAATTTTTTTGTTAATTTGATTTCGAGATAAGAGTAGTCTGATTAAGAGCTTTTGGGGGAGAGGAGGTTCTAAGGCAGTCTATAGGGTCACTAAGTGTGGGAAAAAGAGCCCGTATAGGAAGAGTGCACATGGTTGGGAATACTTTGTCGGACGGGTGCTTCAATCACAAAAAAAATTTTACGTGTGAAAGTTTGAGAGCATCCGAGAATCTTTGCAGAATGGAGAACTGGCAAACTGAGCTTGTCTCGATCGTGATCAGGCTGAACTCTTGTATACAGCACATTTGGAAGCAACTTTTGAATTTAGATCTCAAGAGTGTGAGAATGCAATAAAACATCCGCACCTCAAAAAATTTCATTAAAATGCTTCTGGGTGAAAAGGAATTGAGGGAAGGGGGGGGGGGGGTGGGAAAATCCTCGAAGAACTCGGATAGCAAAACAAGATTATACAAAATTCAAGTATCTGTAAATCATCTGTAAATTAAGGCCCGTATGCACGTACATCCCCGCGGGGAGGGGAGGGGATCTGAGAGGGGAAGCGTCATTTCTCGCTAGTCTATGTATCTTTCTTCTTCTTTCTCTGTCTTGGTTTTGAAGGTTCTCATACACTGATACTTGCGCATAACGGATGCCAGGTTACTGCCATACAAGATTAGATATTCACTATTTCGTCTGATCCCCTGAGGATCCCCAGGGGATCGGAAGAAATAGTGAATATTTAATCTTGTATAGCAGTAACCTGGCATCTATTATGCGCAGGTATAAGGGTATGAGAACCCTCATAAGCACAATAGAGAAGAAGGAAGAAAGATTTCTAGAGCAGCGAGATATGGCGCTTCCCCTCTCAGATCCTCTCCCCTCCCCGCGGGGATGTACGTGCATACGGGCCTAAGTGCCTGTAAATTCGTGTCTCCGCGAGCAAAGAAAATAGGGGTGCAGTCAAAAGATGCTGGGAGCGGAGCAGTCACAATTCTGTTGCCAATTATGATAAGAAAATTTCCGAAAAGTTCGAAAGCAGGAAAGATCCGTGACTTTGGTAATCTCTGGGGTAGTTACGTGTTTGAATCCGTGCCATACTTTTGGGGAGAAAAAGGTTCGCTACAAATCTAAAAAAAACTCTAACTTTTAGTCACATTCCCACTTCATACACACAGCCAGTCCAAAGCGGCGCTTTGGACTGGTTTGTAATATTTTATAATGGGTGAGAATGTAATAGGCTAACATAAGCACACTTTTTCTCCGACGTAGAAAATGTCTTACTTTTTCATTTTTTTTCAAATATAGAAGACAAACTAAGTTATTCAACAAGCAACACAATCTACATATAGTGACAAGTGATGCATAATAATATTGCGCATGTTAGAGTAAAGCGAGAGCAAGCAGGAACCATCGGCCAATCGGCTTTCTTCGTTTGCGAGAGCAAGAAAAAATCAAATATTAGAAAGTCGGCATATCTTCGCTCGCGAAGGATGGCCCCAATATTGGGTTTTTCGTTTTGCTCGCTAATATTTCTATGCAGCGGAAATAACTCGAGTTCTCTCTAACCACAAAAGAAGTATAGGCTACTTAGTAGTGACTGCCAAATATGTTTGCCCATCCTCATATGGAGGATTAGTAAGTCAAGCTGACGGTTTCGCAGAGAACTTTGCAGAATTCAAATTTTCTATTCTTTCTCGCATGCCTTCCTTACATGGCATACAGTGCTTGTGATAGCCGTAAACTCGTACAATTCAACAAAATTTAAAATTTTTCAAAATTGTTAATAAAAAAAGTTATAAGATTTTAGATGAAAAAATCGCAAATCGGGCAAAATTTTGGAACAACCTGGTATTTCAAAGCATTTTTTCTAGCTTCCTATGTGTGTTCTTCATGGATCACTGTTCGTAAGGTTTTACATGGTAGGGTTAGTCCACTTGATGGTAAAGAAACACTCCTCACTTTCTTAACAGAGAGGAAAATATCGTAAAATGTCGTTTGTACCCGTCGAGGTGCCAGGAAAAGTGAGTGCATCGACTTCTTCGAAGATGTTTCCTCTACAATTTCATGTACAAGCTTGGCTCTAGTGTTCAACTACGAGTTGGCTACACGAGACTACGCTCTATGCCCCACATTTCAAAGTAAGTTATGCGCTTTCAGAGTGGAGGTTTTCAATAAAAAATTTCTGGCAGTCGAGAAAATCAAGAAAAGAAATTAAAAAAATTACAAATACGCGAAATATCGTACCACCGTCCATAATGTTCTTAAAGATCTCCGCTTTGCACGGGCATGTACTCTTTACATAAGACATTCACATTTATACTTTCGGAATTTTTCCATGACTAAAGTACGATAAAAAAACAGATAAAAGGCGAATCGATAAACTTGATTTTCATGAAAAATAGCTTCTGTAGAGAAATGAAATATTAAGGTTGTATTTCCAAAGGTTTATACTAAGCAATCATCTATTCAAGGAAAGCTCAGAATTGCTTTGCCGAAAGTATGCCAAATCTCAATTTCTCAATTCTAGTCACTGAAAGATACGAAACTGTGCATATGAGTAGTGTCTGACGATAGTGTGTGCGTGAGCAAGTTGAAGGTCTGTAGAATCTTCTAAACGGAGATACAATTTTTTTCCATTTTTCAGGCACTTGGAGTCTTTCAAAGTTTGACATCAAAACGTAAGTCGAACTTCTTGCGCATATCTGAGCTTTATCGTGCAGAGCATGCTTTGCTCTATCGAACAATGCCCTATTCGCTTCATATAAAACAATGCTGCGATACTGCATGATAGCCGATGATGAAACATTATTTTCCGAACAACCTAATACAACGACAATGCTATCAGGAGAAGCGTGTTTGGTCGAAGTGACCCTAGATGGGATATATACCATATCAGAGGTTATCTTGTATATAAAGCTGGATGTTTGTTTCTCTGCTCTTATGTATGTATGTCTGTCTGTCTGTTGTGTGTACGTACGTATGTTCCGAATAGAAAATTCCATTTCTGAACCGATCCAGACCAAACTTTGCACACATATACTTCGGGTCCGGGCAGGTGTCATAAGCTACTTTTCGCCATTGATTGATATCGATTTTATCGATTTTTTGCAAAGTTTGAGCAACGGGGCTGGGAGTTGGCATAGGGGGTAATCGAGCATGCTGATTACAATATTAGTTTGGCTCTATTCGGCTATCTGGGCCCCAAAATTTTTTTCTCGTAGAGCTCGCTCAAACTTCGTGTATAAGGGTTGTCTTACATGCTGATTACAGATATCACACTTTCTCCGCAGAACGTCTCCCCGTGTGGTTACGGAGGTGTGCGGTAGGAAGTCAAAATCATGAATTCGGTGGAGTTCGGTCCAGAGAACTTACACGACATGCTGATTACAAATTTTATACTCTCTCTGCATATTGGGACCTTTTCATAGAAATATGGTGGTTATAAGGTATAGGGTCGAAAACATAGATTTGCTTTGAACTTGTCTAGGGTGGTCATTTGGCGCGCTGAACATGAACATCATGCTGATTTCGCAGGATAGCGCATTTTCTTGGTTTACGGTGAGTGTACAGTAGATGGGTCGAAGTTCCAGATTTGCTCAAAACCTTACCTGTAACGGCTCACAAGCATACTGCTTATGGATATGATGCTTACTCGCTGTCGTGACGCATTATTGTGAAGTTATGGTGAGTTGCAGAGTTTGAATGGACATTTTTTCGCTTTCGGGTCAATTTAGATCCTAGATGTTCACGAAATGAGGAAACGGTCGTTTTGCATGGCGGTCTCCAGCGCCATCCTGATAACCTGTCCCAACGTGTAACGCACGCGGCAGATCTCCCTCCCCCTGTTTATGCTTAGGCAAAAGCCGCCGAAGGATGTATCGCACGGTCCTATAAGGAAAGCATTACGGTCGTGGGAAACTCTTATACCACACGAATTGACATTATCGTGGAGATTAAGCACGATATTCTTGGAACAGCACTTTAGGTAATTCCCTGCCAAGGTTTCAGACAGATTCATGATTTTAACCCGCTGCCACGCGAAATGACTACCATATTCGTCATAAGCGGCTTGAATAACCCCCATATACCGACTTCGAGCAAGACCCATCACAAAAGCATTTTAGGGCCTGGTCAGCCGAATAACGCCATCAGTTTTTATCCTTACTTTTATCGATTTTAATGTTGTTTTTTTGCAAAGTTTGAGCTGGGCTGGGGAGTTGGTGAGGAAGGTAGCTGAGCATACTGATTACTAACACAGCGGGAATAGGGAATTGCATGTAGAAGTGTGCACAGATAAAGGTGTACGGGGATAGAAATGGAACCTTTATCGTTTTTAACAGGGCCGGGCGGAGCCGGATATGCCAGCTAGTTTATCATATGAGGCTGATCTCAAATCTGCTTTACTTATCGCAGAATGTTCATGGATAAGGAGTTATGAGCGTTTATTGGAGTAAAAATTTGACTGTACAAGTGTAGTAAAAATAGTCGTATCATTTTTTCTAGCCTTTGATGGAGCAGTGATTATTACCAGATCACTTTATTCAATAACTACTCTAAGATGAAAATATCAGTTGGTGGCTTTAATTAAGGGATAATAAGATATCATCGACTCATTTTATCCTAAATGCACATTTTTCCATTGAACGCTCCTAACTTTTTCTCCACAAATGTTCTGCGGGTAAGCAAGGCAGATTTGGAATCAGCGTTTTATGCTCTTCAAATATACTTCCCATCTGGAAAGGTCGCTTCGACTAAACATGCTTTGCTTGCAAGCAAGTTTGTGTTGGGATTTAGTAAAAATTTTGCCCCTTTCTGACTCACAGGGGAATGATAAGAAATCGAAGTGGCCAATTCAAGCAAGCTGCATATAATCAGATGCAGCATACAACGCTGAATCTAAAACTGTCTTTCTTATCTGCAGAACAATTTTGTGAATGAAGTGATAAGCGTTAAAAGCCGTTATTTTGCTAGGAAATCGTGCGTGTAAAGGGCAAACTTGGCCGTACAAAGCCATTCTCGGCTCAGTGCTGGACCAAAAAATGTAACTACGTCATTTCATATGGCCGTGTCTAGAGGTCTGCTAAGAGGGTAATAATGCCCTTAGTTTTGCATTTTGTGTACGATTTTTTAGCAGTAAAGCTGCCCATAACCGCTTACAAAGGTGTTTCACATAAGGAAGGTAGTTTTGAAATCAGCGTTCTATGCTGCATCTAACGGTAAGCAGCTTGTTTGGATTGGCCACTTCGACTTCTGACCATTCCCTTGTCAGGAGAATACACCTTCTTTATACCTTGCCTACTTCTTAATTTTATTACTTCCCGTTCAACGATCTCTACCAATTCTATAATCCAATAAATTTTTTGTTAAAATCCTTAAGCTTAGCAAACCCTATGTGTAGATTGTATGTATGCCGGCCGTGCATCACATATGAGGTTGCCCCAAAAGTAGACCATCCTTTTGAAAAATCAAACTTTTTTGTTTTCTTAGCAGAATTGGATTACCATTTGGTTAACTGAAGCAAGGTCTACATAATTACTGCCAAAGATTCATCTTAGTCGTAATCCAGGTAAAGTTTGGAACCAACGTCGAAGACAATTTTATCGCTCGAAATGGAGGTGCGAAGAAAAAATGCTGGAAGTTGCTAGTCCAAATTGGTCCTCATACGACAGATTGATAGTAGTATTCATAAAGGCATTTGCTAGATTCTTTCGCGCATAGAATTCGAGGAAAAATGGGTCAAAAGTGGCAAACTCCGCGCCCAGCTCCTGCCACATATGTGGTCGGCATTTTTGCCTAATTTGGTTCCCTGAAGTTGAGCCGAGAAAAAAATCCAGCAAATGTATTACTACTGAGTACTACTATGTGGCACTATGTGGCATGTATGATGACCAAACTGGAGATCCGTTTTTGGGAATCCGTTTTCCTCGAAAGATCCGATTTTGAGATACTTGAAAAATTTCACTTTTTGGCTCCAAAGTCTACCCGGATTTGACTTGAATGGATTTCTGGTGGTCGTTATGTAGAACTTGCTTTACTCTATCGAATAATAGTCCAAGTCTGCTAGGAAAAAAGAAACAATTTGATTAAAAATACGTTTTTCTTTTGAGACAACCTAATATTTTTAGGAATCATCAATCGACTACTACTTTTTTCCACATGTGATCTTAGTGATCAATTTTTCTTTTTTAGTGACCTTGACAAAATAAAAAACCGTAAACGTTTTGTGGCTCATAGGCGTGTAAGGAGCGGTGGCCTAATTACTGAACAACAAGTATCCCGAAAAATTTGGCACTTCAGCTCTGCTGATGTCGTTTTTTACAATTTGAGCATTCTCTATTTTTTGATTTGTGCTTTATGTACATTCTATAAAGAGAAGATGTTTATCATGGTTAAGTAGCTGCGTATATTTACACATCTTTGGTATATGGCCGCGCGAACAAAAATCGATAAATCGATCATTCCAATGGCAGCGAACAGCGACTAGAAGAGTATGAGAGATAAATGCATATGAATG
>CATQJL010000305.1:22598051-22755528 GCA_958299035.1 Cylicocyclus nassatus | reverse complement strand
AAATAGAACTCTGGGTGTGACGCGGCTGGTTATGATCTCGGATCAACTACCAATTGATTAAATAAAAGCTACGCTTGAGGAAAGCAAATTGCTGTCTGCTTTCTTACTAATATACAGGGTGGCAGGGTGTCCCAAAAGTATGTATACAATGTTTGATCATTGATATCGGTACTTTTCCGTTATCCGGACCCATTTTTTTCAAAGAAGGATATCGCTTCTATCCTTGTACCATATTCTGTCCCACCTTCACGGATAGGAGTGTCAACCTTCTGCCACGTGTCAAAAAAATTTCACATGTCATCTACATGTTTAACAGGTTTTACCAAGAGTTTGTTTACCCTAGCTAGCGATGTAAGTTCAATCTGTTTTTTAGTTAATTTTGAGCTCATTTCGATCAAACAGTTTTGAAGTAAACATTGTCATAATAATAACGACACACCATCATCGATGAACAGATTGGACTTGCTCAAGATAGAAAAGTGTGCTAGGATTCCGTTATTCAAGATGCGAAACCAGCAGCAGCCAGGTACTTCAGGCTATCATTTATAGTTTTTTCGGCTAAATTCGCATGGAGAAAAGGTTTGAAGAGAAGTACGCATTTGAATCGCTGTTGAAAGCAAGCAAGATGTTCTAGAATAAGTTCATGATTGTTTTGTGCTTATGTAAAACAGTTGAACAGCTTTAGAATGATCACAAATTCTCTTTTACCTCACCGGAAATAATTTCGAACAAAAACATGTCAAAATTGACCAAAACGTGTCAATTTTTTCGTGACACGTGGCAAGGAGGCAGTCCTCGCAGCATCTATGAAAAATTATTTTTAGACTAAAGAACATATAATATGAGAGCCTTTTGAAAAAATGGGTCCGGATAACGGAAAAGTACCTTTGTATACACTGTTTGATCATTGATATCTTCCTTCTCTAGAAGTCTTTTGCATGCCTTTGAATACATTTTGTAGAGTAGCTTCAAGTTAGATTTATAGTATGGAGCAAATCAACTATCTTCACTCATTATTAAAGGGTTACGGAAGGAACTTCAAGAAGGGTTTTGAGCCACTGAGGGTCCTATTCCGCCTCAATAAGTAAACCAAACAATCTGCAAACCCTTACACTAGGCCAATTAGAGTCGCTACAACCAAATATGAACTTTGCATGACCGCGATGCTTCCTTCATAACTTATGCCCCGTAAACCGTAATCGCTGTTTTTACTATGCTCCCTAAAATTTCAGTCATATCCTTTAAAAAGCTTTATAAACTCCTAAAAAGTTGAGTAACGAAATCAGCGCACGTAAAATCCTTGGTACACACTTTTCAGAATTTTTGGAAACTATTATTGAAACACGGCTAATCCACAATGATGCGGTAAGCCAAAAGTTCCTACCATAATCTTAAAGTATCGAAGAGCGGTGGGTGGTTTGCTGCACATTATAAATCTAAGTTGAAGCCAGACAAAGTTTTACCTTAAGGTAGGTAAAAGACTCCTTGGGAAGAGAGATATTAACGATCAAACAATGTATACATACTTTTGGGACACCCTGTACTTTCGCTCATTTGAGAGTCTGAGATTGCGTCAGAATCAGGGCGATCATTTTTGCAAAGTGATGGTAAGTGATGTAACTGTTAGATATAAAAGATTTATTGAGTGATGGATTTTTTCTTGCCAAAGTTGAATGGTGATTCCTTTGAAGATAAGACTTATCGTCTGTCGTTTTTATTGTTGACGTTTATCGTTTCTGCTGACGCCGAGCATTTTATTAGACAGCGCAATACAGTCATTGCAACTTGCAAAACTTACGGCAATCTTACGGCAATCAAAAAACTTTTGGGACCTTACTGCTTTGGGTCAGGATCATTTCTTGCAGGACTCTATGCTGCAACTTCTTAGAGGTAAGTGTTCAATTGTCTTTACCATGAGACATTCCTCCCCACCAACAAATGTTCGATCATACAAATACGGTCGTACGAAAACCAGACCACGATATCAATAGTATCACAGAGAGTGGGCTCTTGCCCTAAAGTATGGAAGCGCTTCTTGTTATATGAATCAATTCTCATCAGAATTTTGTACACGAAACTGAATTTTGAAGTCTGTCGGGACGCAGCTATTACCGAAAGCTGCTCACGATGGAGGTTGGCTTAAGATAGCGAACTTCTGGCAAGTGATCTCCGACCGCCGGCAGGCCTTCCCTCTTCCCCCTTTCCCCTTCCTCCTCTGTATACAACTTGTATAATAATTATTAGAGTAAGACTTATGTAAACCCGCTATACATCAGGTGAAGGTGTCATGAACCTTTATTTTGACAAGTCATGTATCATACTTGCAGAAGTTGTAAACCACTCTCTTGGATTCCATGTGCCTACCTACATCAACGAGCAATTTACCTCTATCTCTTTATATCTCTTGCTCGACGCACTTTCAAAGAGATACTAGAAATTTTTATTTCAACATTTTATACTTCTTGCTGTCTGAGTAATAAGATTTGCCAAGCCAAGAAGTCGTGGATGTCTGAAGCGAAGGACAGGGAGAAATGGAAACTTCTGAGCGGCCTGCACGTCACGTGAAGGCCGGGCCATCTAAGTATCTAAGTACATTTTATACTCACTCACCTTGAATCTATTTAGTAACGATCCATCGTAAAAACACTTCGCTCTAATAATCCACTGAGTGTTCTTTCAAAAATTTTACCTCTAACTTCATTGAATGGTATCAGTGACTACCAAGAGTAAAAATATGAAACACTAAAAAATACTTAGCAGTTGACAACATCTGATATTCGTTTGCACTCTTCCCTGCCTCTGCTTTGTTCTGTTCATCAGTGTATTTGTTCAGTCATATAACCTCCTTAGACGCGTTGTTTAACTCTACAGGATTTTTCTCCATTGTATGGCAGCAGTAATCCATTCAGTGCGCATTTTATCTAAACTTTGGAGTCATGTATCATACTTGCAGGTTGTAAACCATTCTCTTGATTCCATGTCGTACTTATATTAACGGCCTCTAACCTCATCAAATCGTATTCTCCCGTATTAAGTAGTGCAGTAAAGCGCATATATACTAAAAACTCATATACTCCATTCTTCTCGTTGTTTCTACAAAAGGAACTGCAGGTTTCGACTACCAAGTTCCTTTTCTCTATCCATCAAGCATGTTTGTTGTATTTTGCTGTTGCTATCTAGAGGTGTATTTATAGGTGATAAAGTAGTGCATTAACGTGGAACATAATAGCGGAAGTCCTGAGTCTCTTTATGAGACTGGGATTTCAAGCCGCATTGTCAAACTGGGAACAATAATGTAACAAAAATATTTCAGTTGTAATAGAAAAATTACAGAAGGGCCTAATAGTTTCAATATAGTACGAGTACCCTATCCCCTTTTGGGACTAGGAGCTATACTGGCAGCGCATGATCATATCCTCAGGAGTGCCACTGATTGAAAAATACTTCTCAATTGCGGGACTATCCCTTGAATGAGGAGATCCATCGAAACTGTGGATTTGTTGGAGGAACTGCATCCTGAAATCGTGCAGAAAAGTCCACTTAGCAAAAGCTTTTCGCTTGACTTAAAGTAGTGTAATAATTTTCCAAAAATCTGCAAAGCGATAGATGCAGTATGCAGTCAAGAACTTTTAGAAAGCTCTTAACAAAGGTCTATAAACTAATGGCCATTTCTAATCTTTGTGCGGTTTTATCGGTTTTGATCCACGGATTAGAATTCACAGCATTACCAACGCATTTCTAATATGCATTGATAATCACAGAATTTCTTTTCCTCTAAAATCAAAATTTATGAAATTATTCAAAATTTCAATCCGAGAACTCAACTCGAGTCAACTATCTAAATATACAATATTCTATGAGGTATACAGTAACCAGTGCGTCATTTCCGCCGCAGGTGCTCATACTGTTGGAAATAGCTACTCATTCCGGAAACTTTTCCTTGTGGGGTCGATAATTTCAGGAGGATGAAACTTTGTTACAGAATGTTACAGAATGTTGCGAATCCGAACCTAGCTACTAATTTCTTTTAAGTGGCGCTAGCCTATACCTTCGAGCAAAAATCCCGTTTCTAAGGTAAAAGCTTGCCATACCTTGCCTCACTTTTCGGTGCGCAGGAAGATTTGTTGATCAGTTTTTGTGCTAAAGTTTATGACTTGCAGTTTCAATTGCCAAACATAGCCATGACATTTCAAGTTCTGAATAGCAACAGAATTTTGCGAATCATGTAATGCATGGGTCCATTCAGCACAAAATTTCCAAAATGTCCGCGTATAAGATTGGCACATCTTTGCCGAAACATCGGCCAATGAACTATCAATTTTCGTGTCAAGGCTCAGAACTGCAAGCTCGAGGTCAAAAACGTTCAGAAATTCATAAAGCCGTAACAGAAACGAAAAAAGGTCTCTTAGAACACCTTTGACATCTTTTCATTTGTAAAGGGGGAACATTCGGCGACGGCACATGCACCTCCCTGTCCTGCCCTGACCCCCACTCCCCCCCTTTCAGCATTGCATTGAAAAAGTGATCAAGAGATGGAGCGCGCAAAAGATCATACCTCATCGCTGAAATTTATGCAATGAGAATTTAAGATCTATAATTATAACCAAATGGCGTAGACGTGCTGTAACAAGAGATCGCATAATCGTAAATTGATCGTCGGCGATGGAGAATGTGTTTCGAAATTTTATTTTATTTGTGTTATTTTATTTTATGTATACACTCATGTGCACCATTAAAAAACCGAAATCGAAGAGAAAACCAGGAAACACAAGAAGGCAAAAGACCAGCCAATTCTCAGTACAGAAGGAAAAAGAGTTATATAAATGGTGGACAAAGCAAAACAAGTACCGAAGCCCTATAAAGACGATGTAGCCCAATTGCGGCATAGCAAAGGAAAAAGCGCTTTGTCCAGAATAGTCTCTAGAATCTTGCTTCTTCTAAAGTTAATGAAAACCCTGTTTTTGCGTGTCAGCGAGCTTCCCCGGGTAAAAGCAAGCTGACTTGACTCCGGCTGAATGGTTGCTTTAGAAGAGAGCAAGATTCGTTTGGAAGTTGTAGGGAAGAAAATCTACCAACTATGCGCGACTGGTATCCGACAAAGGTGGGGGTGGGACTGGGCTACGGTAAAGGAATATGATGTGAACTTAAGATTCTGATGAATGAGGCTGGTTGATATCATTAGTGAAAGCATTATGATTAGTAACAAAACGAACAACGCAAATAGCTGTCATTCTCTATCCTTGTTGTGGACTATCCAAGCGATGAGAACCAGCAAGCATAGCTTCAAATAATAGAAGGACGAGCTGATGCAGTACAAAAAAGCGAGCACCACATTTGAACAGACTCATCTAAAAATCGACAATATCAAGAAGATGAAGCACATTCACATCTAGCAATTTTTTACGAAAAATTTTTTGAGTTTTGCAGGATATGATACAGTGCTGGCCATAGCTATAAAGCCACCCTGAAAATCACTGTAATTCGCACTATTTTCTTCGAAATTGTCTGAAAAACCACTATTCTGTGTGCAAACTAACGTTGTATCATTGACCAGAATGGCTCCCAATTTCATTGGTTTTGGCCGGAGAAAAACTGAAAATTTGAAAATAGGGGTTCCCAAGGCTGGTCACAGCTATAAAGCCACCTCTCATTTCCAATCAGTACTACGATTTTTGAACCTGAAATTTTTTATACATATACAACATCAAAATATCAAACATTTATCACGCTTGGAAGCAGTCGCCTTTTCAAAAAGGAGATTCATCCTCATTTTTTGCTTAAAAATGTATAAAAAATTATAATGCTTGGAAAAACTGCCTTTTTACCGAATTTTCAAGCATTTGTTTGACTCGAATGAAGGTCCTAGGCTTCGCCGAGCCTTTGCAATGAGTATGGTGAAAAGTGCTGGACTCAACATTGCGTAATCGCTGATCTTGATGAACGAGCCTCATCTTACCGAGGTGTAAGCACGCTTCTGAGACGCAAAACTTGATTTCTGACGCGCGAAAATTTTCGGTTGAAAGTTGACACCTTGTTCGCATGGTGACGTACTCATGCAGAAGCTGTCAGGCTTTTTACAAAGACGTACTTGCAGCAATGAACTCAAAACGCTTTGTCTGCAGTTTGGTTGTGCGCAGTGTATCTCACATGACTTCAGATTTTACTGCTTTGAACTCTTCTTCAAGTCAATCTTACAAAACTGTCAGGAATACTAGAATTTTGAAGTTTTGAGCGGTTTTCCGCTCGATGGAGAGGTCGGAGTGCGTCATGATCAGGCAGAGTGCACCACTCATTTTTGGAAGAAAAGCGTTCAAGGCGGAACCAAAATCCTAAGAGTTGCGATGATGTTCAAGCTATGCGCACGAGTCTATCGTTGTACAGGCGACGTGTGAGCACGTGACAGAGCTTTTCGGGCATTAGAACTCAATTTCTGCGGTTCGAAAACTCATCTACCTGGAGGTGGCGTAGAGGCTCATTTATCGGTATCAGCGACTAAGCCATGTTGACTCCTGCGCTTTTCACCATATCCATTGCAAAGGCTCGGCGAAGCCTAGGACCTTCATTCGAGTCAAACAAATGCTTGAAAATTCGGTAAAAAGGCAGTTTTTCCAAGCATTATAACTTTTTATACATTTTGAACAAAAAATGCAGGATGAATCTCCTTTTTGAAAAGGCGACTGCTTCCAAGCGTGATAAATGTTTAATATTTTGATGTTGTATATGTACAAAAAATTTCAGGTTCAAAAAACGTAGTACTGATTGGAAATGAGAGGTGGCTTATAACTGTGACCAGCCTTGGGAACCCCTTTTTTCAAATTTTCAATTTTTCTCCGGCCAAAACCAATGAAATTGGGAGCCGTTCTGGTCAATGATACAACGTTAGTTTGCACACAGAGTAGTGGTTTTTTGGACAATTTGGAGCAAGAGAGAGCAAATTACAGTTATTTTTAGGGTGGCTTTATAGCTATGGCCAGCACTGTATGATTTGGTAATGCAGCAAACCATCCTGATGTTCGATAGATAAAGGAATTGGTAATCATCAAAAAGATGTTTCCTTCCTAAATTTCGATATTGCAAGCCAAAGCTACCTGTTCGGTCTCTGCACGGTCTAAGAATCCAGAATTTACTTGCTTTTAGGTTATTCTAAACTCAGAATCCGAAAGCATAGTACAAGTCCATTAACAACACGCCTATACTTCAGACTATGGAGGTGTAGAATATCGAGACGGGCACGATAGGAGAGTAAGGCATGAGGGTATTCTGAATTGGGAAAGCATCGATAAAAAAGAATCCTTTGTATAGTAAGTCTTTTAGATTTTTTCAACTTTATCAATGTTTCTTTTCAAAAATGGACTCCAAATGGGCGATGCATACTAAAGATGAGCCAGCACGTAACTTTTGTACAATCGCAAGAAAATTTCCGGGTCATTACTATGCATATTTCTAAAAATCGTAAAAAGCGTTGAAGACGGTTTTTTGATGACAGTTTTTACATGAGTATCAGAGTAAGAGAGTTATCTATCATAACCCCAAGATCGCGAACTGATTTAGAGATCTCGAGATTAACTATTGTAGTTTTAAGTACAACAGTGGGAATTCCCAAGGTGCATTACCGTAGTCTTGGAGGCAATTACAAAAATACCCCATTCTCTGAACCATATCTCCATTCTTTTTATGGATGAAGAGACCGCCGTCCGCCGTGAATGCTTCACTCTGTTGATTGAGGTCGTAGCAAAAATATTTTTTTGATGTCGTCTGCAAACATCTGAATTTTCAGATTTGGATGGGTTTTCAGATAGGCAATTCCGCGTCGTAAGTAAGGAAAAGCAACTGCGACAGAATACCACCCTGGGGTACGCCACTACTACAAAGATATCGATTTGAAAAGTCTTCTCCAACCAAACAGTCATCCCCTATCATGTAAGTAAGATGCTAACTAAGACAGGAGAGTCCCTCTTATGCATAGTTTTCCAGCTTGTATAGGTGTTTGCTAAAATTTACCTTATCAAAAGCTTTTGAGAAGTCAAAGTATATTTGTCTACCGATTATCCGTTATTTAAGGCAATTATCCAATCAAAAGTAGAATCGACAGTAGAGTTGTGGTGGAACAGCTCGGTAAAAACCCGTGTTGTTCAGGAGGAAGGATATTATTTTTATCAAACCAGTCATAAAGCTTCTCGTATTTGTTTTCAAGGATTTTCCCCGCAGGAGGCATTGTGCTTATGGGCCGATAGTTTGACAAGGTGTCCTGTTGCCCTTTTTTGGTATAGCAGTAGCAAAAGCTTCCTTCCAATTTTTGGCACCTTAATTGTAGAAACATCGAGATTATCACTGAAAGGGGGAAACGACAATGTTCGTGCACAGTTCCTATAAACAATCTGAGGAATTCGATCATATGTGGATGTTGCAACAGCTTTCATTCTTCTTAAAACTTCATATACAATATCAGGATTGACTTGTATCTCATCATATGCTGTAGCAACAAAGGTGAACTTTGGAGACAAACTCGATAGATCCTGGTTTTCAAAATTATCATTGTCAAATACCTTAGTAAGATATCTTCCCAGAGAACTAGCCTTGCTTTGTCGTTCCTGAAAATATCCCATATTCACCAATGTCGGTAGTTTGGTATTACCTTTGGTTCTGTATATGAGATATCGAAACAATCCCTTGTTGCCTCGGCAAACGAAGCTCATTACTTTTCAAAAACTTTTTGAGATGATATTCCAAATCTTTACAAACTTTTTGGTACAAATGATTCGTCAGAGGATCAGGGAGTATAGAGAAAAGACGTATTTTTTGCTCAATCAAGTTTTGGGATGTGTTGAGAGCATGCAATGCAGTTTTCTGAAGGTAAAAGGAACAAATTTAGCAAGTACACCGTAAATGACCAAACAAAAACGATAATATAGGTCATCGACAGATTCAAACCCACCTAATTCAAAATATCCATCCAGTTAAGAGCAGAAGTGCCTTGTTTATCTCTGTACCAGTGCGTCACCTCCGCTTCGCAGAGGCTCGCACTGGCCCTACTTTCTGTATGCCTTACTCATTCCGACACATTAATGACACTGAAACTCACCGCGCTATGCCGACTATCACGAATGATTTGTAAACAACTATTCATTTTAAAAGCTTTTCCATATGAGATCGGTATTTTCGCGTGAATGAAGCTTCTCCCAAAAGAACAAATGCTGATTTGAATCAGTTTCTGGAGCTTTCATGGCTTGGTATCCGCCATAAGGTACATTATCACCGTGGGCTACATCTCTGCGCAAAAATCTTTCCAAATGATTGGGTAAAATCTTGGCAAAGTGAACACTTACGCAAGAAATCCTTTTTGGCCCCGTTTTCGCAAAGAAATAAACTTTAGTTCAATTTTTTGAGCTAAAGTTCATCGTTTGCACCTTAGCTTGTCCAATATATCCGGACCTTGCAGAAAGTTGTGCTACGGACTCAATTCCACTGGCCAAAAGCCAAGTGGATCCGATTGACGCGCATTTTTTGAGGGATCTACACAACGGATCCGCTCGTGCTTTTGTACAGGGGACTCTCATTTCGATAGCATGCGCTATGCAAAATTTGGGCTCAGGAGGTTGGCTGTAACATGTTCTACGAATTTCGTAACGGACACACACACACACACACACACACACACACACACACACACACACACACACACACACACACACACACACACACACACACACACACACACACACACACACACACACACACACACACACACACACACACACACACACACACATACACACACACACACACACACACACACACACACATACACACACACACACACGAAGACGTAAACAACCCTTAGCCCGTTATTATAAGTCATGATAATCGGCTTTGTAGAAATTGGAATATGGCAGGAAGCATTTTTTCACAGATGAGAAGTTGGTATCAAGAGCTATTGCGTTGTGATCAGATGTACCGAACGGAAAACGTCACCCGACTTCGCCTTCGGCAACGTGACCACCTTGGCTGCTGAGTCTATTAGCAGATTTCTTTGCCCCTAGAGATTGAGACGCAGTCGCCTGAGAGCATGACCTAGTGCGGGCTGGCATTGTCAACCGATGACCTAGAAAGATATCAAAAATCGATAAAAAGTTGACACGATGACGACGAGAAGCGCACAGAAATGAAACCCCCCAAACAAAGTTTCAAAAATTTAGGGCTGTCGCGAATTTACGATAGAGAGGCAAGAAAAAGAAGAGTATCTCAATCGATGACCAGAAAGATATCAAAAATCAATGAGATGTTGATACGATGACAATCAGAAACACAGAGTGGAAACCCCCAAAAGAGTTTCAAAAACTGAGGGCTGAAGCTGATTTACTATAAAGAGCAAGAGAATAGAGAGTAGATAAGACTCATGATTGATAGGAGAAAAACACCACCATGGATAAAGAGAGATTCGAGATAGAGAGGCTAGGATAGAGAGCGGAAGAAAAAGCGACCGCTCGCTATGGCAGATTACTGTGGAAGTGACTCATCATCGTTATTGATTGTGAGAGTGGTTTAGTAGAGATCATCAGATGACAGCACCTTCAATCTGCATTTTCAGCTTTGATTTTACAGAGCCATGTATAGAATTCTCGGTACAACATTACCAACTTTCTCCGAATTCAAGCCGTTGAAACATGTACTTTCCAATTGATGCTTGAGGCAATTACATAGTCTCAGTATTCTTCAGAAAACCAATAAATGAGCAGGCTTTAGTCTCCTTTAGAGAGCTTCGTTTCCAAGATTTCCATGAAATTCGGTGAACATCTCAATTTCACAAGACTTTACTCTACAAAATGCATTTGTTCCCGGGGAGACCCAGCATGCAAGCTGTAGTTTCATTGTTATTGATGAGGCAGACTCTCTTTGTGGCTGAACACTTTTAAAGACAAAAAAGCTTTGTTTTCCTTTAGAACAGTAAAATTCTGTGAAAATCTCG
This sequence comes from Cylicocyclus nassatus, assembly GCA_958299035.1. Lineage (NCBI taxonomy): Eukaryota > Metazoa > Nematoda > Chromadorea > Rhabditida > Strongylidae > Cylicocyclus > Cylicocyclus nassatus. The sequence continues at coordinate 22,744,562 of CATQJL010000305.1, read as the reverse complement.
ATCTTGAAAGACCTCACGCACAGCAAATACAAAGTGGAATACAAACCAAAAGCTCTGTTGTTTATTCCTATGAATCTCGGTGAAAGTTGGTGCAAACTAAATCCTTTCCGCAGAAAATGCCTTTACTCTTGGAAAGAAGAGAGCTTCCGCAAGCTGTGGTCTCGGTAGAGCTAAGGTAGACCTTGTTTATGGTTGAATACCTTTGGAGCAAAAAGGAATTTTTCACACAATTTTTGTAGAATTCAGTGGAAAATTTCATCAAAAAATCTCGAAAAAAACACCGCGGAAAATGCATTTGCTCCTGGGAAGACCTAGCATGCAAGCTGATTCAGTCAGCTTTGTTAAGGAAGGGACTGTGTAATTTGTGATTGAGAACAAAAAAGCAAGCTTTACCAAATTATAGTATTTTGGCTGTGATATTTCGGAAGAAAAAAATCAGATAGCATGTTTTTGTGTCTACCTTCCCTGCTCAATTTTTCATTCAGCAAAGCGTACCTAACTAAGTACAGTCTGCTCCAATCGGGATCAGGCCGAAGCTTCGGCATAAATTTGCGCGCTCGCAGCGCTAGCGGTCTGTGCTGCATATGCGCGCTGTCGGAGAGAGCCAGAGGATTGAAGAGAGAGCAGAGAAACGGGCTATGGGCGTGACCGCGAGACCCTAGCGACGCGACTCCCGCCATGCCAATTTTGGCCTGGTTAGGATTGGGGCAGACTGTATAGGTTGCTGCTTGACGAAGGGCGCGAACGCGGCTTTATTAGCCGCAGAGCGCACAAGGTCCGGAATCTATAGGCTGCTGCATGACGAAAGCGCAATATCTTTAGGCGCGAACGCGAGTTTATTAGCCGCAGAGCATATGAGACGCAAGATTTACAACGGTAAAGATACGCGCGCGCCGCGTTCGCACCCGCTCAACTAATACCGCTTCTGCGCCTTCGTCTTGCAATAGCCTTTACAACGGTGAGGATACGCGCGCGTCGCATTCGTGCACGCTCAACTGCTACCGCCATTGCGCCTTCGTCATGCATCAGCCTTTATATACTAATGTATCTGCCTTTACCCACTTATACGGCCTGTAGGGTCGCTATTCTGGTATACGTACGAAACGCAATGCTGTATGGAAAAAAAATTTGTTTTTTCTTCAGCGCCAGTTCAACCTTGTAGGTGCACGACATCTTGGTCGCTTTGGAATTTGTGGGAAGTAAAAATTTTCGATTATCATGATGTGCATTAATTAACAAATAAACGTTCTAAACCTTGACCATACCTCAAGCGCCTTCATTTGTTAGGCAATCTGATCTTCCGGATTCCTTTGAGTCCTACAGTGGCCCACCACTGCTAGTTTGTACAACTTTGTAGACGGATAAAATGCCCTATCCTCTGCATATTTTATGTGCGAGCACGATGAGTTTTGAACGATTGGTGTTGCCAGATGGCGTCGCGACTGTAATCGCGCGAGGTATGGTCACCTACATTGTTGGCGAGCGGCACTGACGCTAACTGATGCTCCCAAGGAACAGAGCGCACATTCAGTGCGATTGATGATTTCCATTGCAAGTACCAATTTCCATAATTTGTCCTAGTGTCAAAAATTTCGTATCGTATCTCATCATTTACACTTCCACATTCTTAGTTGGTCTCACATTCGAGCAAAGTGGGATAAATCAGATTGAAAGAAGAAAAGCCAGAAATTTATTGGATGAATGTATGCATGTGTTGTTAAACTGCTTTGCATTACCGAATATTGGCAAGAATAAGATGTCACATGCTCTAAGAACAATTGCTACTGCAACCAACAAACACAAGAACGTTACACGAAGCTGCACTATAACAGAAGCAGAATTATCGCTTGACTCAAGGGGAGCGACATTTATCTGCATGGTGTACGTAGAAAATGGGTGTGTCGACCCGTTCTAAACCACCAAAATTAGGAAACTCGGGATTGGGTCCCGATTCTGTGTCTATCACATAGACGTATTGACCGGTTCCTTTGCATCTGTATTCTGCAACAGCGTTCGGTGCATCCACATTGTAATCGGCACAAACGGTTTGGAAGGAATTTGGGCGATAGTCTCTGACGGCTTGACGCATAATGAATGGATCCTCGAATGACTTGTCGTCTTGAATTCGAACAAATATTAAAGACGAAGAATACAGGTTAGGAAAGACGGGAGCCTGCGAAAGGCGACAATCCGCGCAAAGTGCAAGCAAGTAAAGCTGTCGCTGGCCTTTGCTAAATTTTACTCAGAGCCTCGTATCTGTTCCCTCCCCCCATCCTAGTTTTCGGCCGTATCACTTTAGTACCCATGAGTTTTTGAGAGGCACAAAATTCGGGATCGCTGCCTTCCGCACCACACCCGGAAAGGACCTCACCTGCTCTATAAAAATACAAATCTTTCAAAGTGCAACTGCAGTTTTTAGACACGAATCCAAAGCTAAATTTAGAAAATTTCTGAGTCAATTCTGCAAAATCTTTGCAAAACATACTAGCAGATGAGTAGTTGGTCTGGCGTTTCAAGCAAGTTCTTCTTCGTAAAAATCCTATTACCGTCATAGTTCTTGGGATAGTCGTTACACGGGTATTTGAGGGACTTTGGTACCGTTGTTGGCTGAGTAGTAGAGGTTTGCGGTCTTGATACAACTGCAATCGGGCAAGATGTTTCCTGCTCTTCAAATAAATATGAGAAAGCTTTGTTGACAAACGTCACATCTTGAATGTCATCACCGTCTTGAAAAACGTCGCATCTACCCTGTAAAGAAATCCTCGTAAACTTGTAAATATGGCATTGGCGAAATTTCTCAATTGTTCGCATCAACATATACCTTAGGAAAGTTTGCATGCTCAGTAGGGTAATTCTTTCCTTTTTAATTATTTGTTTGCTGTAAAAATCACTTGCCTCATTTGTTCTCAAAAATACCTCGTAATAAGTCAGAAAAGTGCATTCCGGATCAGCGGAGCATTTGCTCAAGCACTCTTGTTCAGTGGTGACATTGTAAACTCCTTTTAAAGATGCGTTAAAACTCTCTGTCACACTTCTAAATGTGCAGTTCAAGCTTCGTTGATCCGAATTGTGAATTCTATAATACAAATAAAAATAGCTGGAAAAGCTAACCACTGCGTAAAATACAGCAACAAGAAGCCACTTTGGGTTTGCCTCAAAGACGTTCATTTTGCCGCCGCCAGTTCTCAGCTAAGACACCTTCGATACTGAAACAGCGTTTTACATGTCGCTAGGTTCACGCCCCTAAGCCATCCACACAAAAACAAGGGAGGTGCTTCTTAGATTCAGCCAATAAGGGGAATGTAACAAAAATAACGAATGAAAATCTAACTCTTTTTTCAACTACTACGAATCTATATGTTAAAAATGCGAGGCTTCACCTGATGGAGTGAGTTATAATAAGAATGAACACGAAACTCTTTAGTACTCCTCAGTTGAGTAACTATTGCTAAGCAAAAAAATTATGACTCTTTTTTGCAGTAATTTTCACTAAACCTTGTATGAAGCGCTGCTTGCATGGTTAGTTCATATTTAAGAGCTACAAAAAATGTCGGGTCAATGTAACGTATGTATAAACCTGAGGAAAACGAGTTTTTTGTGTTTTCTAACTAGTATAGTTTTGTACATTTGGAAGGCTTAGGTCGCTTCGGGAATTGAGACGATCACACCTGCAAAGACTTCGTGATCGTAAGGTAAGTATACAGTACCGCTCATAATTCGTCAAAAAAGTCGTCGGACTGCGGTGAACTCCGCCGGAGTGCGCTGCAGTGCGCCGGAATGAGATGCAGTCCACTAGAGTGCGCCGCACTGCACTGCTGTCCGCCGGAGTGCGCTGCAGTGCGCCGGAGTGCGGCAGAGTGCGTCACACTCCACTGGAGTGCGCCGGACATCACTAGAGTCCGCCGGAATCCGCGTCGCATCGCCATATTCGCTTTAAAATGGACGAATTCTAAATCCGAGGACACCGTTCGATTCAGCTCGGCGAGGCGCATCATGTTGTATAATTGTACATAGGATTGCCACAATCTAGCGGGATAGGATAGGTAAACGCTAGACAGCAAGTTTTCGCTCAATTTTGCGGATTTTTGTTTGGTTGAATTGTTTAGTGTGCTGAAGACAGTATTGTCATTTTATGTGTCGATGATGACACATAGGAAGTATACTGTAGGAGTATGGTATAGAGTCACTATTATCGAATTCGCTCTGCACAATACCGCTCACAGAATGTGCAAAATTTTCCTAAACTTCGCGGAATTCCGGGATTTCTGCCGAAATCCGAGATATTCCGGGAAGTTCGCGACATTCCAGGATCCGCGGAATTATGGGAACCACGCACAATACGCAATGCCATAACACTCTTTATATTCCAAATCCGGAAGCAGCATTGTGTTCAGATCGTCAGGGCAAATCTTCTGATTTACAGCATGCCCTCGATATTCCGTTCCCAGTTTTCTCGAATTTTTCTGTAGAGGTTCTTCGCAAGGATGTAACGCAGCGTCTGTGCAACATAAAGGTTTTCAGTAAGCATTATTCGATAGTACTGTTCTTGTAGTACTGTGCGTTTAAAAGTGACTGCGGACTATCTTCCAAAAGAGATAGAAGCTTTGGTGAATTTTGGAAAAAACACGCGTTTTAAATTCTACTCGCCGTAACTTCCTTCGGAATGAATACATTCTGAATTCGAAGAAAGCTTTGTGCTCAGTTCATCAAGGCAAATCTTTCGATATACAGCTCCTTGATATTCCGATTTCAGTATTCTCATTTCTTTCTGTGGACGTCTTTTCGCAAAGTTGTAAAGCAGCGCGCGTTGCCCCTAGTAGACTCCAGGAAGGACCGTTCGATGGTACTTATTCTGTAGATTGTGGAGCACTAAAAAGTATTCACAGGCATTTTTCCAATGGAGAAAGAACGGCTGGTAAATTGTAAGAAAATCCTGTTGTCCCAAGTTTTACTCGTCGTACCCTAAAATACGAAGCTATCTTGCTAAGCAGATGTGAGTTTTGCAATCAGCAGGTCGGATAACCCCTATGAGCAGGTTTTCAGAAAACTTCGGCTTATTTGATTTTTTTCTCGTTTCAAGCTTTGAAGCTCGCCAGTGGGTTTTGGTCGAAATGTTGATGATCTTAATTTGGAAGGCTCTGCTCATAGAAGTCTTCGAACACGCTGTTTATGAAAATCGTGTTCTCTGTCAAGTATAGGGTCTTTTTGCAGAGATATGGTGAGGTGACTTAACGGAGTCACAAAAGCTCATAACTTCGCCGGCACATATCGCGTATCTGTCAAAAACCTGCCGACTGCTTATGATGATTAAGTTTACTAGGAAGTATGCATCGAATGGTGCATGTCTCAAGCTCCAGTATATAAAAATCGCCAAGTTACAAACCTACGAAAACACGCCCTCATGCATTTCGCCCAAAAACAGATCGCACTTCGTCGAAATTCCACCGCGACTGTTGTATGAAACACTGATCAAATCTGTTTACATCACTTAATGGATCTTCCTGTGTTGGATGTGATAATTGGGTGTAGGGCGTTAGGCGACAAACCCGATTTTTTGGACCCCAAATAGCTCCCCGTGCAAAACGTCTCCTCCGCCAAAAACAGGGGGGGGGGTGGAGTCGGGGCCGATACATTACTCGACGCCATCAAAAAAATTGCACCTAGTTTTGACTTATGGGCTTTACGTTGATTGCGTTTTGCACGTTTTGTCGCCTAACGCCTGCCCTCCTTGATAATTAAATAGATCTGAGCTCTAGCCACGAAGCTGATTCAACTAAGCAGCTGAAGCACACTCAATTACTATATTCAGTACAGTGGGATCCCTTGGACAAAGTGAACATAATACTTGCAACTAGACTTCATAACCAGTCACGGTGGAATTTCGACGAAGTATGCGATCTTTATATTTTGGACAAAATGCATGAGGACGTGTATTTGTAGGCACGTAACTCGGCGATTGTTACAGATTGGAGCCTGAGGCATGCATCTTTCTATAGCACAGTTCCTAGTAATTTTAACCTTTATAAGCAGTCGGCAGGTTTTCTGACAGATACGTGATATGTGCAAGCGAAGTTATGAGCTTTCGTGGTTCCGTTACAGTTACCTCACCATATCTCTGCAAAAAGACCCTATACTTGACAAAGAACACGATTTTCATAAACAGCGTGTTCGAAAACTTCTATGAGCGGAGCCTTCCAAACAAAGATCATCAACATTTCTACCAAATCCACTGGCGAGCTTCAGAGCTTGAAAAGAGAAAAAATCAAATAACCCGAGGTTCTCTGAAAACTTGCTCATAGGGGTTATCCAATCTGCTGATTAGAAAACTCATATCTGCTTAGCAAGATAGCTTCTTATTTCATGGTTAAGACGAGTAGAACTTGGGACAACACGATTTTCTTTTACAATTTACCAGCCATACTATCTCTATTGAAAAACGCGAATATTTTCTCGTGCTCCATAATCTACAGAATAAGTACTATCGAGAAGTGCTTACTGGAGTCCTTTAAGTTGCACAGACGCTGCGTTATATCCTTGCGAACGGACCTCCCCAGAAAAATTCGAGAAAACTGGGAACGGAATATCGAGGGCATGCTGTAATTCAGAAGATTTGCCTTGACGATCTGAACACAGTGCTGCTTCCGGATTTAGAATATATTTATTCCGAATAGTATTATGGCGTTGCGTATTCTGCGTGGTTCCTATAATTCCGCGGATCCTGGAATGTCGCGAACTTCCCGGAATATCTCGGATTTCGGCAGAAATCCCGGAAGTCCGCGAAGTTAAGGAAAATTTTGCACATTCTGTGAGCGGTATTGTAATCTTGAGCAGAATTTTAGAACAAATTCGATAATAGTGACTCTATACCATACTCCTACAGTACACTTTCTATGTGTCATCATCGACACATCAATGGCAATACTGTCTTCAGCACACTGAACAATCAACTAAACAAAAATCCGCAAAATTGAGCGAAAACTTGCTGTCTAGCGTTTACCTATCCTATCCCGCTAGATTTTTGCAATCCTATATACAATTATACAACATGATGCGCCTCGCCGAGCTGAATCGAACGGTGTCCTCGGATTTAAAATTCGTCCATTTTGAAGCGAATATGGGGATGCGACGCGGATTCTGACGGACTCTAGTGATGTGCGGCGCACTCTGCCGCACTCCGGCGCACTGCAGTGCAGTGCGGCGACTTTTTGACGAATTATGAGCGGTATTTTAGTTAGCGACGAATTATGAGCGGTATTCAGAAAACAAAGGCTTTATTGAGTATAGATTTTTCTCGCCAAAGTTACCCTTTGTTCGTCTGAATTGGTGGCTGGCACGCGGGGTTTCGTGACCTAGTTGAGGCTAAAGAATGATCAGAGAGCACGAGGATGAGAGAAACACCGACTGCGTTGCAAGCGCGAGCGGCATTAGTTAGGTCACAAAGCTCGCCTTCCAGCTGCCAATCCAATCAAATCATGGGTTAAATAGTAATCTCTAAGAATAAAGGCTTTCAAAAATTATTGATTTAGCTGATGCCGTGATTTCTATGAGAGCGCAGTTCATTTGTTGCAATTCACAAAACTTCGGCGATCTCTGGATTTGCAGTATAGACTGAGTTATTTTGATTAAAATCTGGATCTAAACACACCGATAAAGAGGTCCGAATAAAATTACAGTTATGAAAAGCGTGTGCATCGGGCATTTGTTTATCCTTGAGTCATTTGTAACTAATTGAGCGTATTGCACATAGGCACGCCATCTGACGAACTTGTAAGGTTAGAACCTGCTTATTTCCAGCGCTTCCTCTTTGATTACTTGTCTCTTTTAATTTGATTGATTCATTTAGCAGAACACATTTCTACAGTTTGTTACAGTCGAGTAGATCCGCTTAATATAGTGTGCTTGTACAATTTATGAAATGCGGTGAAATTTGCGCGTGAGGAAATAGCTTCCACTGTGAAGCTGGCCAATTGCGCGCGCAAAATTCTGGCAGTGCTGGCGCAGCTACTTGTTCACGCGTAAATTTTACCGCATTTCATAAACTGTGCAAGCACACTATATTAAGCGGAAAATCTACTCGACTGTAGCTAAAAAAGGTCCTACTGCAGAGTTACTACGTCGTTTACCGCGTGTAGTGTGCAGGCTCACAATTTAAGTTACAAATGACTAGACGATTGTCCGTATTTGTGCCTTACACTCGAGGTGCGTGAAAGGAAAAAAACTTGTTAGTTTCAATACACAGTAATGACTTTGAGGGCAAAGCTTTTGAATGAGTGTTGATTTACCATAGCAGTTGAACACATACCAACTACTCATGGTTATCTCTTTGTTGGGATTCCCTTTATGTCCGCACAATAATCTGCAAGGATCTCCAACCACATTCACCCATCTTCAGATTGGCTATTTCCTAAATTCCATTTTCAGCATTCAATTTTTAACTTTTTCAACATAGATAATATTTACAGCGTTTGTCTATCTTTATTCTTGGGGTGTAAGCATGGGTCTGAGAAACAGCGCACTTTCTGACCAACCTAATGTTACTCAAAAGAGATTTACAAGACAGACAACGTTACGAAAACCGGAAAAACCTCTTTTCAAAGTAACGCTATAAAGGTCTCCTCAAAAAATTTACGTCTATTTCAAAATTTATCAAACTGACAATCGTATGATTCCACCGAAAAATTTTGTCGTGTGGGCTATGTTTGAATCACCCCTTCCGTAAAGTACCTTAACGGCAAATGACATCTAAAGCTGTCGAACATCAAGCACAGGTACAACTTCACATTGCATTTCGTCATTGCTAAATGCTTTAGTTCACTTTGTTATTTGCAGCAAAACAATCAGTTTCACTGCTTATCCGTATGCAAATGCTTTACACATTAGAGGGTTTATGGTTTATGATTTAGCTTATCATTATGGCAAGGAATGCTATTTTGAACTAACAACTGTCACTTAGACTTGAATTCTGCAGCTTTGAAAAGATTATAGATTCTTTATCACTTCGCTTCTTAGTCTTTTTCACGAGGGAACTCAATCCTCTTTCGTTTTAGCGATTTAATCATCAGTAAAAGATAATTTATGTTAGTTGATGCCCTTATAAGGGAGAGTCGCAAAGTCGAAGTGATCAAACTACAATACCACCCGTAATTTGTGAAAAAAAAAATGGCGGCGGCACTTAACTCACGCGGCGCCGCCGCAGTTAGGTGACAAACGCCGCGTCGCGCGACAAAAGTCGGCGGAAAAGCGGCATTTGCCGCCTAACTTTGTCGCGCAACGCCTAACTTTTTTATAAAAAAGACCATATCTTGATTCAAAGTTTATGAATTCTATATATAAGAGTACCATTCAACTCAGCTCGGCGAGGCGCGTCTTCCAGTATACAGATGTGCCTAGTTGTGGGATATAAGTTTTTTTTTCTTGGAATTTAAGTGTAAATGGATCATTCAGCGCGCTGATTCCAGAGGCTACATACACATTCTGTTGCGCACTGCAGAAATAGAGCAGGTATAGTTTGAGAGCTCATTCTGCATGGATATGTGTGAAACTGGGTTTTTCTCGGCGTAGTATGACAGGTCCCAAAATGCAGGAAGACAAAGGCAAATGGTTGAAAATCGCATGAGAAGCAAATATCGTGGAATGCCGCGCGTGCTGTGCAATGTACAACACCACCCACAGAACGGGAATTTCGCGAAATTCCACAAATTTCGCGATTCCGGAATATCGCAAATTATGCCATAACTTCCTTCGGAATGAATATATTCTAAATCTGAAAGCAGCATTGTGTTCAGCTCGTCAAGGCGAATCTTTCCACATACGTCATGTCATCTATATCTTGTTTCCAGTTTCCTCAAATTTTTTGAGGAGGTCCCTTTGCAAGTATGTGCTGTGTTGGACTTTTATAAGCACTCACGGTGGAATTTCGACGAAATATGCGATCTTTACATTTTGGGCAAAATTCATGAGGACGTGTTTTCGTAGGCTCGTAACTCGACGATTTTCATAGACTGGAGCCTGAGTCATGCACCATTCGATGGCAGAGTCCCTACTAACTTTGACTTGGACAAGCAAGCGAGCAACTTTTTGACAGATACGCGAGAAGTGCGGGCAAAGTTACACACTTTCGTAGTATAGTTACAGTCACCTCCCCATATTTCTGCAAAAAGACCCTATATCCCTCGAAGGCCACGATTTTCGTAAAGAGCGCATCCGAAAATTTCTGTAAGCGAACTTTCCTTGCAATTCGAGATCATCGACATTTTGACCAAAATCCACCGGCGAGCTTGAGAGCGTAGAACGACAAAAAATGAAATACCCCGAAACATCTCGAAAAACTTGCTCATAAAGGTTATCCGAGCCGCTGATTACGAAAATCACATCTGCTTAGCCAGAGAGCTTCATACTTTAGAGTTATGGTGAGAAAAATTTGTCAAGACATGGTTTTTCCAAAATACACCAGCCCTTCCATTTCCTTTGGAATGAAGTGTACGGCTATTTCTTAGCGCCCCATAATCTACAGAAGAAGTACTATCGAAAATTTCTTTCTAAACCCACTGGGGGCAATACGTGCTGCTTCACACCTTTGCGAAGAGACGTCCGCAGAAAGTTTTAAGAATACTGAAGTCGAGATATCAAGGACATTGCATACCGAAAGATTTGCTTTGATGAGCTGAGTAGAATGCATTTTTCGGAATCAGAAAATATCCACTACAAAGAAAGTTACGGCGAGTAGAATCTGGAAACGAGTGATTTTTCCAGAATTTACCAACGCTTTTTTCTCTTTTGGAAAGAAGTCTGCGGCAGCTTTTTAGCGCACTATAATTTGCAAGAAGAGCACTATCGAATGGTACTTACTGGAAGCTTTTATGTTGGATAGGCGCTGCGTCACATACTTGCAAAGGGACCTTCTCAAAAAATTTGAGAAAACTGGAAACAAGATATAGATGACATGACGTATGTGGAAAGATTCGCCTTGACGAGCTGAACACAATGCTGCTTTCGGATTTAGAATATATTCATTCCGAAGGAAGTTATGGCGCTGCATAATTTGCGATATTCCGGAATCGCGAAAATGGGGAATTTCGCGAAATTTCCGTTCTGTGGGTGGTGTTGTACATTGCACAGCACGCGCGGCATTCCACGATATTTGCTTCTCATGCGATTTTCAACCATTTGCCTTTGTCTTCCTGCATTTTGGGACCCGTCATACTTCGCCGAGAAAAACCCAGTTTCACACATATCCATACAGAATGAGCTCTTAAACTATACCTGCCCTATTTCTGCAGTGCTCAACAGAATGTGTATGTAGCCTCTGGAATCAGCACACTGAATGATCCATTTACACTAAAATTCCAGGAAAAAAACTTTTATCCCACAACTAGGCACATCTGTATACTGGAAGATGCGCCTCGCCGGGCTGAGTTGAATGGCACTCTTATATATAGAATTCATAAACTTTGAATCAAGATATGGTCTTTTTTATAAAAAAGTTAGGCGTTGCGCGACAAAGTTAGGCGGCAAATGCCGCTTTTTCGCCGACTTTTGTCGCGCGACGCGGCGTTTGTCACCTAACTGCGGCGGCGCCGCGTGAGTTAAGTGCCGCCGCCATTTTTTTTCACAAATTACGGGTGGTATTGTAATATGGCCGCAGCAACCAGCATTTAACCTTGCTTTCTCAGCCCCAAAATCGATCTCTATACTCAGTATCTGAATCAAAGTTTGCATCAAATAAATAAGAGTGGATGAGCTCGCAAAAACTACCACGTGTCTTCAAGGATTCTTCGCTGTGATTCACATCTTTCACGTTTTTTTTGTATAAGCTGCAAAAGTGAGCGAATTTGGATTTTGTCATGGGGTCAAGAACGATATCAAACTACTGTCAATGAGTCATTAACTTGCATACTGAATAAGTGAAATTTGGAAGGGAGAAAGTTTTGCCAAGTCTTGAATGAATTTAAGTTGTAGGAAAATCTTACAGTAATCATTTCGAGAATAAAAGGGTAAGCTCGACTCGATTCCTCTATCTTCTTTACATCTTCAACTTGCTCACACTGCTAGTGCATTTGTCAAAGTCAAGTTCAGATTTTATCCTCCAACGCAGAGCAGAAGCCAAAGTTCTCAGCAAACATTATCGTACGATATCACTATCGTAACAATTTGATCTCTTTGCACTCGCGCTGATCCTCATTGTACTCTGAAGCGCATAGTCGCATAAAATTCCATATCATTAGATATGACGCAAGTTTTCTTGAATATAAGAGAGTGGCTGTGATTCATGGCTAAGGGGTCATGTTCAAGTCGACAGTGTTTTTGCTCACTTTGAAGCTTGTATTCGCTTGCAATCCTGGTGTAGGTAGGTCGCATAACGAGTTCTTAGAACAAACAAGGGAACCGTGTCGAGTCGAAGTGGCCTTTCCAGATGAGACCCATACTGCTTGAAGAGCATTAATCGCTGATTTCAAATCTGCTTTCCAAATCTGCCAAGCGCCTCTGGAAGTAGGCGTTGCGCGACAAAGTTAGGCGGCAAATGCCGCTTTTCCGCCGACTTTTGTCGCGCGACGCGGCGTTTGTCACCTAACTGCGGCGGTGCCGCGTAAGTTAAGTGCCACCGCCATTTTTTTCACAAATTACGGGTGGTATTGTACAACATGCATATCATCAAGGAGTTTAAAGCGATCTGTCTTCCTGCAAAATACTTCTGAAAAGGGAAGCTATGAACTTTTATTTGCGATTAAATTTGCAAGGCTGAAAGTAGCCAAAATGGTCAAAACCAGGCATTTTTTACTCAAACTTTTTGGAACAACTAATCTATGTTTGATGGTGACGCTGATCTCTCTAGAATGTTATCCTGCAGCGCAAGAAGCAAGAACGATTTCCATTATTTGTATTCACTCAAAACCGTGCATATTTCGATGATAAAAACGCCTATAACTTTCTTCCCAAAAGCGTTCTGCAGGTATGAAAAGCAGATACTAAACAGGTCTTCATCTCTTTGTAAACGTGTGCATTTTTTACTACTATTATGCGCATCCTCCATCCAGTGGCCTAGGGCCACTTCGACTCTGCAACCCTTCCTTGTATGCAATGCTGGATTGTTTCAAGGAGGATGCGCATAATCTTACAGACGGCTAATTGATAAATTTTTGCGGATTTGAATTTATGAGTCGAACATCTTCAGCTTATTAAGGATAAACAACCCCTAAAGGTACCGTCCACCCTAAGCTGGGAGTTTACAGCTTTTGGCAGCTTAGATAGTAGGACCCCCTATCAAACCTATGCCTAAGTCGTGGCGCAAAATGTCGCTTCGGAAGCGAGAAAATCGTTCGTAGCAGCAAAGATACATGAGGACCTCAAGCCTGCACCCCCACTCCCCTCAAGCAGTGCCCGCTCATTCGTGCGCGCCCATCCAATCAGCGTTCCAAAGAACCGGCTTGCGCGTTTTACGAAGAAGCAGCAGTTTCAAAAAAATTCAAAACAATTTGGAGAGTTGTTTACTAAGATTTTTACACATGCTAATTTTACCGATCAACTTTTTGCCATTTTCGAGGCTTCCTGGGTAACCAAATTCTTGAGGAATTAACTACTACGGTAGACTTGCCATAGTTTGTAAAAAATCATTAAGCTATAATGCAAGTTCCTTTTTCTAAATCAGCGATTCTAAACAGAATAAGGCCCTCTATAGACCAATACCCTCTTCACAATTCTATAGCAGTCAGTAATGAAGAGAGATGGTGATTGCCACCGTATTCTAGATCTAAAAAAGTTGAGGCCTTTTTCTAGGGAGTATAGTTTCCAAAAGGCCGCAAAACTCTTCATATAAAAGATTTATCCAAGATCGAAAGTTTGATACATCTTTTGGAACTATTTATACATCACACAAGCCGAAGCCGGGTGTGCCAGCTATCCACATAGAAGCCAGAGGTAAGCGGTCACCGAAAAAGACACCATTGGTGACTTTTCTCATGCCGCTCGCAGAAACTCAAAGAACTGAAGGCGCATTTTCCCGATGTCCTCGTTGATTTATTTTCGCTCTGATTTTTTGAGGCTAGATTGCTGCTTTATTGTCAATAAAGTATCAACAAACGGCCTGTAAAGCCCGTGTTGTTCAGTTCTCAGAAATTTTGAGGATGGAATGGAAGAAATCATTCATCAATTTTTCGATGCTCGCCTACCTTCGGCTATCTGAGTAATAAACATAGAACCACCAAAAAAAAAATTGTTTTTTGTTGGAACCATCCAACTTAATACTTATCATGAAGTGATTCCAAAATATGCTCGTTAAGTGTTTGTAAAGTGCCACTTTCCGTGATAGCTTCTTTCGTGCATCGTCTGTGACCGTTTTGAAACTAAAGCAAAAAGAGACATTCTAATATTTTCAGATTAAGGAAATTTTTTATTCGTGGCTGTGATGCGCTCGTTTCGGCAATTACAGCACTGTAAATGGGCGGAATCACGTAATGGCATTTTCGACTGAGTGCTTCATAAGAGCATTAGCGTACTCAAAAGATGAGACTGTACTGCAGTATTGAGACCTCATGGCGTGATTGCCTACCCTGCTTAACATTCATTATCGGCATTTGTGTCGATGTCTTTGACCTGACACCAAAATATGCTTACGATTCTGTTTCGGAACTACTACATTACTCAAACTTCGTAACTCATGCCGTTCTCATAATAGCATTGAAATTTTCAATTAACACCATTGTTTCTTAATGATACAAAGTTTTATTTTCTGATTGCAAGAGTCTTTATGGTATGTTGTGAAGCCTCACAGCCGTGCCTTATCATGGTCTGGACGCATTCCTAAAACTCGTAATTTTCACGAAAGTGATTTGAGGCTGAGTGGTCTTCTTTACTCTGAGTTGAAAACGAAAATAAAACAAACGAAATTTTGGCTTGTTCTCAATTCATAATTTGTAGGTTGTTTGTAATAGGGTTCCTGATGTGAGCGAAAAATTAGTAGTTCTTTGTATCGAGTTCAACAAAAAATATTAGGTTGATGCAAAAGAAATGACCGATTTTCCAAGCCTTTTTTCACGGCAACTTTTTTCCATCAATACTTCTTCTTTACAGCGGATGTAGTATATTGCCGCGAAGCTGTATTCATGCTCTATCTAACGATGCTTAAAACGGGCTCTCATCCTTATCTCTTATAAATTTACTGAGCTTCAAATAACTGCATCCAACTTCAGAATTTCGTTGCATTCACTTTTCCGGCCAGAATTCAAGCGCGTATTGATGGGATTTCTTCGAAAATTTAGATATTGTATGTATAGAAATTCTCTACATTATGCATACTTAACTGTATTTTTTGAAGTTATCCAGACTGAGATATCGGCGCCTAAACATGGGTAGCTATTGCGGTCATTTTATGACCCATAATTTTCTTCTGAGGAAGTCAATCGCCGAAGCTTTGCTCAATTCTGTAAGCGTAGAGCTAGGACATTTTTTAGCAGTTTTTGCAAAAACGTCCGGCTGTTCAGTATGTAAAAAATCAGAAAATTCTATATTCCGGACTTTCAGGCACACTAAAAAAAACTGAGAAAATTTAAGTTTCAATTTTTTCTTTCTCGCAAACTTTTTGTCCGAACTTTTTTTCTTGTATTTTGTACTACTGGCTTGCGGCTACAAGATAGGTCACTTATCATTCATACTAAGAAATTTTGAAGGAAGTTATGAATTGTCAAAGACAAGGTTCCCACAGAAGGACCTTTTTTGTCTTCTAGTCCGTATTTCTCTTCCCGTTTATGGTTTGAGTATAAATAAGTATGCGCTGTATTGCGAAAAGTTTGCTGCTTCTGTTTGTCTTTACCACATTCAGAAATGTGGATCTTTTAGAAAGTAATAGCACATAAAAGTGAGAATTCGCAAATCGGCCATTCCTTTTGCATCAACCTAATAGTTACTCTCCTTTGAAACAAAGTTAACAAGTTCGAACATGACCATCACACTTGGGTGGCCCAATATTGGGACCCTCAGAATTCGCTGAAACTTAGCAAACTACGGTAAGCAAACTGGGGGAGGGGGTATTGAGACAGAAGTTACAGGGAAGGCAGGGGGTTCGTACTCGGCGGTTGTGTGCCACACCTCTTGCTGGACTATGGTTACGATAGAAATTGCTATCAACCCTCGGTAGCTTGTTCATCAACGGCGCTATGCAAGTACGACCTGTCCTAACGCCAGTGCGGACAACTCTTGAAGCAGCTATAGGAAATGGTGTCATAGTTTATAACACATTCACGACGAGGCCGATTTTTCGATTACCGCCGAGCATTTTCCGCTTTGTTAAATTTACCCACCCGTAGATCGTATGTCTGAAATGGCAGACTTTTTGGAAAAAATTTACAACATGTCCCCGATCCCAGAGGGATTATCAAAGGCGTAGGTTATCAAAACATGATTTATTACAGCTTCGAGACTATACAGTAAGGTTACGGTAATCATCTCGCAGAAACCCAAAATCATGGATTTTCATGAAGAATTGTGTCTCGGGATTATTTCACATGCTCACCACGATTATAGGTCCAATTTGTTCACCACTTTCACACAGTGGAGCTACGGTAGCAGTAGGGTAGAATTTTCGTAGAAATAAGAAACTGATGTAAGAAGGCTGTATTAGAACTTGAGATTATCAAGGTATCATTTGAGATGATCATGTTCGTAAACAGCATGCTACAAAACCTAAACATATGTAAGATTTGAGCTTTCTGGGACGAACAATGCAGAATTCGATAAAATCAATAAAATCGAAAACTTCTTATGGATTAACGCCCTCCCCTTTCCCGTGCAAGTACACTTGAACTTTCAGAAACAGCGTCATTCTGCGATGGTTTTAATCCAAAGTCTGTGCCTTATCTTCAAGTACGGTATACCTACCGTACATTACACTACCGTATCCGGAGCCCCAACGACTTCTGCCGGAGCTTCATCTAGGTGTCCCCAATCATGTGCCAGAACCTTGTAGATCTGATTGGCAACTGGCAAAGCTAGAGCTTCAGGAAACTTACAACCCACCGGTGGGCCGCATTGTCCTAAGGCAGAGCACATACGTCCCACCGGTGCAGCTTTGCCTCTTTTTTGAAGGTAGCTGGGCAAATCCTTGCAAAAATTCAGTTTATTCAGGCACAACTGCCTTTCAAAAAGCATTTCGTGTAAAAAAAGATGTGCATCACATTGGATGATCAGAGTGTTAAAGACTTTCAGGAGTGTGAAGCATAGTTATCAGCAGAAGACTCCTTAATGCAGCAGAAGGTCAGTAGATAGGTTAGCTAGAAAGATAAACGAATCGAAACTACTACGATTTTCCTCCAATTATCTTAGATTATTTTGGCACTGCATTTTGAGTCTTGTTGTTTGAGCCTATGATAGCAGGAAGATTGTGGAAGCGTTTTGGATATCCGCGAGGGATCTGAAACGATATTACCCCCATTCCTATGTGATTTGATGGAAATGAACCAAAATGCATATATGAAAGAAGCACTGATTTCGCCAGAAAGTGGTCTCCCTGTCTATTCCTCATTCGACGTGAGTGCGAAATGATTGCTTTTTTGGCGCCTGAAAGCATGGTTTTATTTGTCTTCAGTAGTTCTGACAAAGACGAAACGTTTGTTACGAAAGACGTGATAAAAGCTCGGTTTTCGCTGAAGCAATAATACACAGATGCATTTGCTCCAACTCATAAGCTTGTTAGTAGTGACATGAAAGCCAAATGTATGCTACAACCGCATAAAATGATTAGCCAATTTTCATTTCATTTCTTCAAATAGTTTTTAAATACATCACTCTGATCAGCTCGCATGAGTGCCTACTTGCCTATTGCTCATGTATAGCAATAAATGAGGTAGGCACTCATGCAAACTGATCAAGCTGATCGGCGCTCCAAGCATCGGTCATGAAACGGTACACGATAGCAGA
Organism: Cylicocyclus nassatus; assembly: GCA_958299035.1. Lineage (NCBI taxonomy): Eukaryota > Metazoa > Nematoda > Chromadorea > Rhabditida > Strongylidae > Cylicocyclus > Cylicocyclus nassatus. The sequence goes on along the minus strand of CATQJL010000305.1, from coordinate 22,726,655 downwards.
AGCGAGTATTAAGGATGCGTTCAATGGACATCCTGTTTATTATACTGGTAGCGCTGACGGAAGCCTTTGCATCTCCCGACAACGAGGATCGACTTTCCAGGTTTGTTTTACTTCATCAAAACTTATCCGGCAATGTGAAATTTACAGAAGCTCGATCCTACCTTCTAGTCTCTCTTCTCTTAACCGCTCTAACACAGGTAAGCAAGACACTGCTTTACAAACATGGACGAATGTCCAGTTGGATTCTTGAAACGCTGCAATAATGTGGGGACTGTTTGGCATGCAGCAGTTTCTGAAAGTCTATTATAAGTGCTCCTACGAATTTCTACTCGATGTCGTTTTTAGTAAAAATCGTGCGTCATGCAACGGTCACTCTCCTAGCTCAAGGATTTACAAGAATTCAAAAGTGAAACTACAAAACACAAGCAGAAACGAATGACATTACTTTCTCCAAGTTCTGTTCGAAAGCTCGACATGTACCTGTTTTTAATAACTCTACCTCGAATGATGATGAAACAGTGGCTAAATGAATTAGGACACCCCAAGAGTTTGGATGAGATAGACTTTCACATCAGTCGCAATCCATGTAAGCTCAAGCTAGTTCATGAATCTTGTGTAAGATCTTTGCCACAAAAAAAACCTGCTTTTTAACACACTTGTCACATCGGACCATTTGCCACATCGAATATTCGCATCTGCTCTTAGTGTTCTTATGGATAAACCAAAAAGAGACGCAAGAATCAGCGCTTCATCGTGTTCTCCAAACGTTTGTGACTTAACACGTTTCGGACCGCGAAATCGCGCGCGGCGAAAAAGAGTGTACTTTCAGCCGTTAGCCTACAAAGGGACCTTATTTCGCAGCCTGTGGGCCACATTTGTAATCAGCATGTCAGATAAGCTCCATATCCAAAGTTCTGAGTGAACTCGAAGTGTTTGAATTTTGTCGCTTGAGAGGGACTTTTGTGCTTTCTTGGAAGATAGGAACAAGAACTCAGATTCTAATAGTATTCAAAAGTATCTATGTTGTACACGGTACACATCATTTTTGAAACTAGGGTTTTTCTCTTCGAAATCAAAGCAAAGAAAAGTTGCGACGTCGCACGCGTCGTTCGCGTCGCCGCACTTCGTTGCAACTGTTCTTCGATTTGTGCTCATATCTCCTAAACAAATAGCGGCGGCACAACTCTACAGAGTCACTTGGAAAGTAGAAGCTTTAGCCTTTGACTTGATAACCTTGGGCTAAGAGAAAACCTCCTGTAAACGTCAAAAAGATCCTTCAAAGCAGGGTGCTGCACCATGTGCAGCACCGGTCCGAAACGTGTTAAGGGTTTCCAAGAAGTCTCTATACACTTTGCAATGTTGCTGTGCCATACGGCGTTGTTAAGTGCTTTAATTCATATCGGCTTAACTTTTCACTTCTCAAGGGCCCGAAATCAAAGCATCATCTCCAAAATCAAACCATCAGATATGTTTTCGAGACCAATACGGCACAGGCGAATTAAAAATCTTAACAAACTCCAGGTTCAAACCAAGTAGAACTTGGAAAATTATGTACGCACTGTTTGCCTTTCTCTTTCTCTCTTTTTTTTCTCTCTCTCTCTCTTTGTGGTCTTTAACAGATTTACAAGTATCATTTCGTGCTGGCCTCAGCCAATAAAGTTTAGTGCAAATTACTTAATCTTTGTGCTGTGAGATTATGGTAGGAAGAGAGCCAGTATAGATCAAGTTATGATACGGGGAAAAAATGGACAGCCTGTTAACTTTCACACTAGGCTTATCTGATCCACTTCAAATAGAAAATTTTCGGCAACTCAACACATACTATTGTACAGTTGCAGCTACTAGCTTGCTGCTTGAGTTCTTTTCGATTTTTGTGTTTGAAGCAGCTTCTCTGATAGATTCTCGCTTCTGATCCGATAGCTTTGCATCAATAGTTTCGTTTCCCTTGCTACTTCTGATGAATAAATTTCTTGTAAAGCGCTTAATCTGACGAGATTGCAAACCTAAGATTGCAGGTAGTTGAAATACGGTCTCAATTTAAAATCAAGAAGTTTATTTGAAACTTTCAAAATTTTTCTTTCAAATATGCTCTTGTGCATCTCCACAATGAACCCTCTAAATCAAGCTATTGTACTGATCATAGGTTAAGGGTGTAATGGATTAGCAATGCACAAACACATTTTAATGTGTCGTTTTGCTTACAAATTATGTTGCCAAAAACTAATGCTTTATGTAAATGTTTACAAGCAGCAACAGCAACACCCAATAAATAAAGACAATCGATGAGCAGAACACTGTAGATGATATGGTAAAGCAAGAGCTAGAAGGGGCCATCTACCGATTACTCTTGACCACTCGCGGCATTTGTAAAGATTTCATGATATGAACATGGGCATGTAAAGTGGAATAAGGCCAAAAACGGAATTCTTTTTTATTTGGTCATAAACTCTCAACTTGAAGACCCTATAGGCTTTTAATCATGAAACAATCTTCGAGATTTACTCTGTCTATAAATGGCTACTTTGTCTGTCTGTCACTTCTTATAAGGGAGAATTGATGTCAAAAAAGGCAGGCTTGAGAGAAACATTGTGCTTTTTGATTTCTTACTTCTTTCATATCGTTTGCAAACCTTAGAATTTCAATGTCAGCCAAGAAGTTGTGTGATATACTGAAACTAAATTTTTTTTCTCGAGAAGAAGTTGATTTTAAAAAAGTTATGATATTCTGAGTTTGAAAATTCACGGACGGAACTTATACAGCAGCCAGCCTAATATTACAAAAAAGGTTTTTAAAAGAGAGCATAGCTTGCTTTAAAATGTAGTAAAGTTGAACTCAAACTCTTCTCACTTTTGTCGATAAAGTTTCATTTGAGCACTGTTGTTTTTTTGGAGGAGGCCGAAAAAATTCGAATCACTTTTTAGACTTTCCAGAGAAGACAAAAAACAAAAGAACTTTACTTTTTCTTATCATCAAATGTGGTCACCCTTGCTGTATAGTTCAAAAATTCTGCAATCGTCTGCAATGTTCAAAGTTTTTGAAGGGCACAAAAGCGCCACAGCGAATAGCAAACTCGTTTCTACGCTAAAATTTTTGAGTTCGAAATTCTTCAAAAATCTCGTCTAAAAAGCCTTTTGCAAAGCAAAGAGGAATTGCCATCGTTACACATCTAGAAAAAAGGTTGCCGTCGCTCACTTATTCCAAAAAAATGGAAGGGAGTATCTCAGATTGTCGTTTATATAGAAAGCATGAGACTCTGGGACAAGCAAAGATCAGTGAAGAATGCGTACAAGAAACTAGAAGAGAGTTTCTTTTAATACAGTGTATTTTCCAGGAAAATTGATCCTTTGGAAACAACATTTGAAAGGAGGTGAAAAAACACGCATCAACTTAATAAACAACATTAACCTTACAACAACATTAACCTTACATCATTGAAAACTTACTACTTAGAATGTGTGCGCTCATCTTTCAAATTACTATTCAGATACTTACTAATTGGTGTCGGGCCCTGAACGAGACGCGGGTGCCGCACATGCAATACAAGGTTTTGCAAACATTCATTTTTTTAGTACAATATGGATATTGCGAAAGCGAATGGACCTACTTCAGTGAGACGGACGCTTGTTATAAGGTATTCTTGATCTCTATGATAAAAAAAAACAGGATGATATGCAAACGAACTCGTACCGTTTACAAAATATACCATCGCAAAGTTGTTTTCATGCTCTATCTAACGGTGCTTGAAACCTGCTCTCATCCTCATCTGTTATAAAGTTACTGAGCTTCAAATAACCGCATCCAAAATCAGTATTTCATTGCAATCATTTTTCCTGCCAGAATTCAAGCACGTACAGAGAATTTCTTCGAAAATTTAGCTGTTGTATGTAATAGAAATTGTCTACATTATGCATACTTAACTGTATTCTTTAAAGTTATCCAGGCTGAGATATCGGGGCTTGTACATCTGTAGCTGTTGCGGTCATTTTATGACCCATAATTTTCTTGTGAAAAAGTCAGTCAGAAGCTTTGTTCAATTCTGTAAGCGTAGGGCTAGGACATTTATTAGCAGTTTTTGCAAAAACATCCAGCTATTCACTACGTAGAAAATCAAAAAAATCTATATTCCGGACTTTAAGGCACACTGAAAAAATGTTGAAAAAACTGAGAAATTATGAATTTTAATTTTTTTCGTTCTCGCAAACTCCGAATTTTTTTTTATTGTATTTTGTACTACTGGCGCGCGGACACAAGATAGGCCATTTATCATTCTACTAAGAAACTTTGAAGGAAGTTAAGAATTGTCAAAAACAAGATTCTAGCAGAAGAACCTTTCTTGTCTTTTAGTCCGTATTTCTCTTCCCGTTTATGATTTAGTATAAATGAGTATGCGTTGTACTGCGGAAGGTTTGCTGCTTCTGGGAGTCTTTCCCGCATTCAGAAATGTGGATCTTTTAGAAAGTTATAGCACGTCAAAGTGAGAATTCGCAAATCGGCCATTGCTTTTGCATCAACCTAATACATTTCTCATAAATATATATTTCTCCTGCTCTCTCTGTGTAGCGATATTTACTTCACTAATACAGATTATACAAATAAGCGATCATTCGGCGATGTAATGAGAGAACTGAGAACTTCTCAGAACTTTATTTTCAATCATTTACTTTACAGAATTTCTTTTCGGCAACCTTTCACGAAGCTGAGAGCCTATGTAGAAACCTCAACGGACATTTGACTTCAATTCACAGCCGTAATGAAAATTCTTTCGTAGCCGGTAAATCAACTTATTTTCCAATGTAGGTTCCTATATTTTGTGATTTAGCGTTGTCAAAGATGGGTATGAGAATAAGTACCAATAAGCAGGGAATTTGGATAGGCCTGGTACGATCTGATTATTTGAACAGCAATCGGAAAGATAACTGGATGTGGACTGACGGCACGGAGGTTGACTTTTTCGCCTGGGGATCGGGTGCTCCAAATAACTACGGAGGCATAGAAAACTGCGTGTCGGTATGAATTTCATGTATACAAAAAGATTCAACGACTTGCTCAGATTATGGTTTTGAGATGATCAAAACCATAGATCGATGTGCTACGGTTTGCTTTAAATCAGAGTCTACGTAGACTGCAGCAGCACGATTATGAGAAAATCATGTGCAGTCTCTGCCGCTGCTTTAGTCTGAAACAATCCTTCGCAAGCAGAGAGTGATGCCCAGAAAAAAGTGATTGATTTTCTAGTCTAACGCTTCGTAATCTGCCTATCATTACAGAGCTGATTAAAGCCGTACTGCTTAGTTTCATAGAAGTCGATTAAAGCACTGAATTACGATTTCCCGTTAATTTTCCAAGATTCGTAATTTTTTTATGATATGCTTTTGCATGTTGATCGGCGTGCTGCAAAGCCGTTAATTTGAACAAGGTAGCTTTAGATACTTTTGCCACTTCGAATTACTTGAACCTCGACTAGCGATACTGTAATCAATTGATCTGTTTAATGAGAGCTTTTATCACAGATAGCAATGATAGATCGATCCTCCCTTTTTCATAGTTACTTGTACTGTCTGCACTGCACCAGCAAATTTGTGGACGTGCAGAGGTTCCAATTCTGAGTGCCCAAATAGGCGCGATTCGGGTCCTCGCGAGTCGCCCGGTTGGGCCACACGCGGTAACGCGGTTCGCCAACATGTAAAGCGTTTTCCACACGGTTTTCCCTCGCCTGAGGCTTGAGAAGCGCCTTATCATCAGGCGTCCATAGCTGAGGAGCTTGGGAAAATGCTCACACTACTAACTGTGCAGACGCTGTGTTTGGTGGTTGCTCAACTCTGATTCGAAGATTGCCGAGGCTCTGACGAAGGTGAAGGCACCGAAACGTTGACCTGACTGAATAAAGCGTATTAACAATCTTGGTTATTGGCTATAGAATACGAATACAAATAACTACCTCATGCCAAAATTCATCGATAATCGAGCTTGGACTTCGATCAATGCTCAGAGCGTTACAACTTTTCTTATTAGATCTCTATAGGTTCATTTTTCTTTCGTTCAAAAAGCGAATTATACACTATCTGGCAACCCTCAAGCAAAGATTGTTGATGATATTGCGGATTTCATGCTCTTGGTCCAAATAAAGTGTGCGTTTTGTGTTAGAAGCTATGTACAGGAAAGAATTCCTAGCATCCGGTCTCAGTCCACTGCTTGTTTATTGTAAAGAATAATTATCATTGTCGGATTGGAAAGTTCGGTACAGCTATCTTTTCATCATTTTCCGTCTCTTGATGAAATTGCACAATTTTTCGTTAAGGTGTGGAGAGTAGTAGTAAAGTACTGGTACGGTTTCTCGGGAGGATCACTGTCAGGAGATGGAAGACGAAAAAACTGGGGATGCGATTATTTTATATGAGTCACTATCTGGGAAGTTGAAATGTACGATGATCTGATGATATTTTCTGTAATGCTTTCTCGAGCTAATCGGACAATCCTCTATATAGGATTCAGAACTTTCGAAAGCAAAGGCCAAGCAAACTCTCGCATATTGTACTAGATTGTCAGGAAAACAATGACGCTTTTCATTTGCTCGGTACGGCACACACCAGGCAAACCTCAGAGATGCTGAGAGGTACAGTTCGATAGAGCAAAGCAAGCTTTACAAAATCAAAACTGAAGGTCTGCTCAAAGTTTCTTTCACATAAAGTTCGAAGCCAAAATGTAAAAGGGTTTGTATGCATAAATCGAGAAAAATCGTATCTAATGTATAAAAAAGTCCTACGAGCTTCTTACTCAGGCATACACTCTCCACATCTATCATCTATCTGCATGTTGCTTGTTTCCATCGCTGAAATTTGAACAACACAATGGCATAATAAGGTCAAAAGTACGAAAAACTCGTCTTTGTTGCGGTTTTTGCATAAAATTTGATTTTTCTCAAAATTATCGCCCGTGAAATTCTACAAAAACTACGGTTTTACTTTTATACTATAGAATTACCTATGTGAGAGCACCCCGCGCAGACTACATGAAAATCAATCTTTCCTTTTCTGGCTATGGAAAAAATAAGCAAGCATCCATATAAATACTGTACACGGCCGATTTTTTGGGCGATTGATCCAAGGCCGCACAAGTGTTGGCTTCGGCGATTTTTGAAAAGAAATTATTCATGACCTCTCTTATTATTCTGAAGTCTTTTTTGAAGAATTGCGAGATGTGATGGCAGCTCAAAAATAAACAGGACAAGAAAATACTCGTCTGTTTTTCTTGAATATAAGGCTCATCCATGTATAAATCGTAACTGTTAATGCAGCATAGAGCCCTTCAAGGTTTGACTGTACCTCACTGGTGTTATGATCGCAAAAGGTTTTTGCCACTTCTGTGTCACTTTCACTGCTGTTCATTGCTGTTTTCGTTGTTGCTCATTAAATGCTGGATGGTATACTTGGGGATCGAAGTTTTTTTTCTTTTCGAATATTCGACTATCGAATATCATTCTACTTTCAAATATCATTCGATTTTCGAGTATTATTCGAAAAATTGAATGTCTAGGTGATATGTTGACATGACCAAGCAAATAGTTTACAAGCATTACGGGTCTTTGTAGTTCCCTTTCACATGACTATTACTCTGCAATACATGAAGTACTCTTCATTTCTGGACAAGTATGCGCATGCAAAAACTCTGAGCGAGGTTTCACCCATCAATAATTTGAAAATCTACCTCTTCAATAACAGGTTTTTTCTGAGTCTTCAGAATACGTTTCTTCTGAGCAGCTGTATTTTTCACTGCTTTCTTGAGGACATCCGTAGCGTGATAATTTATGCTAAGGCCAGGCTCTTGGGAAAGTGACTAGAAAGTGAGAGAAGCGTAGAAGATAACACCCTGGGGTTCCTGGCTAACGAAAATTCGATAGCAGCTACATACTGCGACAGGGGAAATGGCGCGTCACGACTGCAGTACAGACTACCGCGTCGACAGGACACAAAACATATACACTCTCCCTTACGAATTGTAGCTTGATAGAAACTTCTACAATGACGTACTGTGCTTTTATGGAGTTCGACTATCCGATGATAGTCGATTATTCGAATACTCGATGCTCATCGATGCTTCGAATATTCGATGGTCATCGAATTCGAATTGATGACCATCAAATTTTCGAATATTGAATAATATTCGAAAATTGAAATTTTTAAATATCTGACTTTCGAATTTTATTCGAAATCTCAGATTTTTGAATATTCAATTTTTCGAATTATTCGCATTCGAATGATCTATTCGAATGATTGAATAGTTATTCGATTCGGTCCCAAGTATACTATGGGTGCCTTGAAACTTTCAAGAGCCAATTTAAAGAAAAGAATGGATTCAATGAAACATCAGCAATAGATATAGATTTGAATGATCTCCTTGACAGCTTTAACTCTATAAAGTTTGCTTGTGCAGTGTGCAATCATTGTTTACAGAATTGATGAATAAAAGATTGGATTCAAAAACAATGCACGATTACGAGTGGTTTAGCGGGAATATTTTGAAATAAATACAAGAATCTATTACGAAATTTCAATGATATCGCAAGCTTGCATTATGTAAGTGCCCACCCGCGGTGGACAAAACTGCGCCTTATGCTCTGGAAAAGGGAAGACTTTTGCTTCAACTTGGCCAAGGATGTATGGTAATCTTTATAAATATTATATCTATTAATACGAGGAGGTCTCGCGTCATCGCCTTCGTCAGAGCATGGAAATAAAAAATCTTGGTGAAATACCCCCCTCAGACGCCGCGTCTAACCACAGATCTGCTTAAGAGAAATGAGAAAATGCAGTATGAAAGAGAGACTAACAAGAGAGAATGCTTGTGACCGTGGTTATTTGGGATGTGATTTATACCACAAGGTGCATCTCAAAACGCTGATTCTAAATCTGTGCTACCTCTTGAAGCTATTAAGGAGAATCTTAAAAGGAATACTGTTGTATTTACACCCATCTAAATCAAATTTAATTTCGAAAAAGAAAGAAAATGCTATATTGATGATTTTGACCCTCCGCAGTAGCGCAATTCATTCTCGTAAAAATAATCATAACTCCAGGCTACATTTTCGTAGATATGGAAAACAGCATTCAGAACAGCAAGTCTTACTATAACTCTTTGTCATTCGTTCCAGAAACGAAGACTAATTTGACTCCAGTACATCTGTGCTAGCCTGACTCGAAACCGTTCTGCATACATTGTCCAAACAAGTCGAACATGTTCTTAACAATTTGTGCTTGTGGTCTATCTCATCTAGCATTTCACCACTTGGAACCTGGAAGGAAGAAGATCAATCGTGACAGAATTAAATTGGACAATTTGCGCAGAGCAACTTCGAATCTGTTACAATCAGTTCACAGAAAAGATGATACGCAGTTACCTGTCTGGCCTTATAGGCACTAATAAGACGTCAAGTAAGACGTCAAAGCGCCTTGCATAAAACCACAAAGCTTTCAAGAAAACAAATCAAATCATTGCCTTTTTCCACTTTTGTTCTCGAATGCATTTTTTAGAGCCGAGACAAACCCATAAGAGAAGAAGATAAAAGATAATAATTTGTAGAGCAACTGCCTCCAAAAATCTGGCCTTTCTGCAGAAAAGCAGTGTTAACCACCTCGGCAATTCTGAATATCGCTGTTCTGTCCCAAAAGTAAACTCCATTCTTAAATACTCTGTGTTTTTGCTCTCCTGATAGACTTTAGGTACCAGTCGAAAGCGAGAGAGGAAGCGGAACAAGTATAATATGACCGTCAAAGATCCACCTAAGTCGTATTACTGTTTAAATATAGAAAAATCAACATTTAACTACGTAAAAATTCAATATCCTTCCAGAATATTCCTACGGATTTCCAACTGGTGCATTATGTAGTAGACATCAGTGGCTGTCCTCAGAATTTTCGTCCACGGAGGGGAGGGCGCTGCAAATTTTTTTTTAAATTAAGGGAGTATGGCGTCAGCCACGCACCTTGAAAAAATTCTTGGGGTACCTCTGAAGATTTTTGCGGGCCCATAACCCCCAAAATCTAAAAATAGGGGGTTGCCAAGTCTCGAAACAAAATTCTTGCAAGGCTGATTTGAATTTTCATACAATTTTAGAAATTATTTACCATTTACAAAAATAAACGAGTCACTTGCACCTTTACTGCTATAATGCCATTTTTGTCGGATTCTTTATGTAAACTCGGTGTTTCTTTATTATAAAGGGACATACAGAATAAAGTTTTGAGTTCATACTTATTATGGTTCAATACCATGACATATGTGGGAGAAAATGGGGCGGGGTAAACAGTTTTGAACTATCTTTTCTTCTCGCTTTTGATGCGTGAAAAAAAAACCAGTAAAAGCAAATCTGTGTACTGCTATACGTCTACTATATGATGACCATGGAGGTTTGTATGATTTTTTTTTGCAAAATCATTTTTCGGGCGGTAATATTAAACTTTGCACTGATTGCGACTGCGGATCTTGGTGGTCATTTTGTAGAGTTCTGCTCATCAAATGATACCCTCAGTCTGCTAGGAACACAAAAACAGCTTGATTCTTTCAAAAAAGGAGTATTTTGGGACAACTTAGTACTTTCCAAGTTTTTATTGGAGGAGGCGAATTTCGCCATTTTGGGTCGCCCCCGAACAACTGGTTTTTTGGCGACGTGGCATGTCGTTTCAAACTAGCAGTTCCTTAAGGCCCTGGGCAGAGCTCACGCGACGAAGTCGCGCGATCTCCAGTCGCGACGACATGCACGAAAGTGGCGACTGGGACGCGACGACTGAGTCGCTCAGTCGCCGGAGGCGTGCATACCTCCGACCCGATTTCATGCAATTGCACAACACTTCACGCATTGCACGTACTCTAATACATTACTGAAAATCAGTGCTCTCGTTGATTTTACTACATCTGTCATTCAAAAAAAGGTGTAACAGCAGAAGAAGAAAGTTTGAAAGTTTATCACATAGCATCCGACTTGACAATAATCACAACGTCGTGCACCCAAATGATCAGAATACAAGGAGAAGTCAACGACATCGTGGTTTTGGAAGAAATGGCTCATAATCAAATGACTGTTGGGAAGCATCAATTAGGAATAGGAAACAAGTAGCAAGGCCACCAGTGGCTGCGGACATTCCGAAAGAATCTTCACGAGGCAAAACGATGTTTTCAGCTCTAGAAACGTCACCCATGTGCTGCACATGATAGACAAAAATACTGCTATTACCTCATGCAAAGCTCATATCTCGGAGTTTGCTGCATAGCATCGTCAACGTAGACTGTGAGCACATCGTATTCGATGCGCAATCGAACAGGGTAGGGCTTGTAAATCTTTTTGGCAACCTACGATATATGAGATGTAGGCAATTGTAGATGAAAGACAAAATGCAAAATGAGGACTGACTCCTTCCAAACAATGCAAAGATAGGCATAAATTGACATTTGCAACATTTCATGCAAAAACACTCATAATGAAAAGACAAACCAGCAACATACAACAATAACATCGAAAATCCACTTCAGGATCGGCGCGACGGTCGCCCCGTCGCTCGCCGCAAACGAGCGACGCGACATCGCGCCGATTCGGCAAAATCGCGACGATATCGCCAGGTGGGCTATGAACGCCGAAAAGTGTGGCGCGATCCGTCGCGCCGCGCAGCCGTCACAAACGCCTCGGGACCCACACACTAGACAGCGTGGCGTGGAACACTTGTACAAAATGATCGGGCGCGACGCGACGAAATCGCATGAGCTCTGCCCAGGGCCTAAGACGGATAAGATGGCAAAGCTCTTTCCTCCACCCGTTCTCTTATATTTCTATTTCAGATGATGCCTGATGCTTTCGAAGAGAAATATCATCTAGATTCGTGGTACCAGAGATGGGACGACCAATCCTGTGCCGTTAATTTGAGATCGTTTGTATGCAAGAAGATGGCTTTGCACTGTACATAACAACAGAAGTGCATTTGATTTTGTAAACGGCAGCCTTCACAACATCTCTTAAACCCTCAGCTTCTGAAACAATAAAATATTCACTGTGAACAAAGAGGGACATAATTACAGAGAATATTGTCCAAAACCGAGTGTTAAATCATCCAAAAGATTCTCGAAAGTTTTCAACTTTAGGTTTTTCTAAAAATACGATTTCGTTTATGATGAGAAGAAAAAGACCAGGTTTTTATAGAAGCACCTCAAAGGGAATGTTCAGGCAAATCTGGGACATGTGTTTCTCGCGTGGACACTGGTGAAGGGATTCTAACTAAGGCACCCGCCATACTTGATCCTCTTGATCAGCTTGATCCGCTTGATCCACTTGATCCGCTTCGTGCAAAACGCGCGTCATTAACAAATTGACGACCATGCAGAATTTTAGTTATCTGCCGTCTGGGACTAGGGCTTTTTACGGACCAGCCCACAGTTCTCAACTATAATTACGCATAATGCCATTTACAATACACCTACAGTAGATCTGAGAGGCTGATTAAAAAATGTAGAGGTCATACCTAGATTCAGTGCAAAAGAGCTCATGGAATGAGTTTATCCCAAGATAGTAGTTATTTTGACAGAATTCAAACCTTACACACATGGTGTGTCAAGCGGTCCCACGTGGCAATCATTGCTTGACACACCATGTGTGTCAAGCTGTCGTCAATGTGTTAATTTGTCATTTGGCGGCGCGTACAGCGTATTTGCGTAACCATACAAAATTCCTTTTTACCTACGTGGCGCCAAATGACCGACTGCTGTGTACGCGCGTTTTGCACAAAGCAGATGAAGCGGATCAAGAGGATCAAGTATGGCAGGTGCCTAAAGCACTGCCCAAGTACCAGCGCAAATAATTTATTCACGGCTGAAAAATCCGTCCTCAAACCCCCCGCACCTGCGCCATGCGTAGCCCGCAAATGACTTCGCTCACTTTAACACTGTGTTCGCACTAAAACCCGCCCTAGGTCACTCTCGAGTTACGGTCATGGCGCAGGCGCGGAGTGTTTGGGCATGGATTCCTCGGCCGCAAATGAGACATTTGCGCTGCCGCTTGCGCACTGTCTTAGCTAGGGCTCCCCTCCCCCATCAGTTCCCATATAAAAAACCCATCCCAGAGTCATAAGGCTGGCCAGATTACCATGCTATTGTAATTCGTTAACACAGTTTTTTGGTTCGCATGAGCACAGCCTCAAGTGTGAAACATGTATGGAAGATTGATTATCGATAGACGCCTAACGTTAATCCGTGCTGCCTCAAAGGCAGCATCTGTCGAATTGCGCTTAAAAGTTACCTGGGCTTATCTTTCCCGCTGTTTTCGAAAATACAGCTGGAGAGTAGGAAAATGCTAACTCGGACTATTCTAAAACCACTTTGATTTTGAATCTAGACATTTGCCACCAATAGAACGCAGAGTTGTGAGACTTGACTGTGTGCGATATGGCAATCCTAGCACTTTGAAATCAACGGAAGGGTGGACACGACGGCTCCGCTCACAAGGGGTCCACCTCATAGCTTTTAAAGTGGTCTTTTCGCTTTAGAATAAGTTTATACAGTGCCATTTGGGCAACAGCTATACAGGAGGGCGCTCTTGCACTCTACATTTCCTCATTATCGTCACAACTGCCCGGACCCTGCCTCAAAGACGGTGGATCGGCAACGCTGAACATGCCGAATTTCGATATGGCAGGTTGTTACCGCCGAAGTATGAAAACAGGGCAAACCAGGTTGCATAGTATGCCACCCTTGCCGAGAAACTTGCCATCAAATGTTTTGCTCGCTCGGAAGAGCCGCAATTTTTTTCCTACTCTTACATGGAAAGGATACTCGCTCACCGTGGCCATTTGAGGTGCGATGTACCGTAAAAAGCATCTTGAAAAGCTGATTCTAAATCTGCGATCGACATCTGCGAAACGGTTTTCTGAAGGAAGTTATGATCTTAATTCGCAAACTTTTGGATATTTAAAATGACCGCATTTGATCTAGTTTACCGTTTTCTATTAAAGAAAATCTTAGGCAGAATAATATTGTACTTATAGCTGTCTAAATTATGTCCAGCAGATAAAAAGTGGAAAATTTTTGCATTGAAGATTCTAACCCTCTCTAGCGCAATTCATCGTTAAAGGCACCGTCCACCCAAATTAGGTTTGGTGAGATTATGATACCTAGCAGATGCGGGGCCCCCAATTGTATGATTGCCCAATGGCACTGCCTGAAGTTGCTTCCAAACTGGAAAAATTGCTTGCGCATTTTTTGGTGTACAACTCATTATGAATAGCCACGATCACCATCTTCCCTTATTGAAGGGCGTGCTCGCAGTGCTGTAGCCATGAGGGTCCCGCAGTGACTCTACGTCTCTAACCTTGGCGGGAACCGTTTCATTGCGAACTCAGCTTGACTTCAATTCAACTCAAGCAATAAATTCTTCGTAAAGATCACTAGATAATGAAGAACGAAACTGCACTTCTATGTTGATATGTTGCGAAATAAGGCGTGCGATTGCACTATGTGTGAAAGTAACGATTTGTCAACACGGCTAGAGTGTTTAGAGAAGTTTAACCTCATTTTCCTCAGGGAGTATGTTAAAAGGAGGTGGGGCTATTAGGTACAAAAAAGCTACTGTTGTCAACAGCCCCTCCCCCCTTTCACGTTTGTACTTACTGATTTGACTGATTTTGTAACTTGTGGTCTCGTAGATTTAGTAAGCGTAGCGGCGGTGGAGGCGTGCTTCTAGCTGGCAAGAACAGAACACCGATCAGTACTAAGTAGTTTATCATTAAGGCATCAATGTAGACAGAGGACAATATATGAATAGTCGGCAATAGGAGATCATCGGTGGAGTAGTTGAGCATGGAGATCGGATAAGGCACTGGATCGGGACAGCATCAGCCAGAGTCGTGGAGGGGTACGGTAGGACGGCCGGTCGGTGTCGGGGCGAAGGAGCGACTCCTCGAGGCTTCGTATCGTCGGTCACGCCCTAAACATATGAATCATGTCTTCTGGAATTCCATCGGAGATGCAAACGGAGATGCAAAAGCATCTCCCTTACACCTCCCTTATTTACCAACAAGTCCGTCCTCGGACTTCTAATTAAGAAAAAGTATGTAAAGCAAAGTGTATAAAAGGAATTATATAAGGAAGTGTATAAGTAAAGGTGTAGTATGTCATAAAATATAAACGAATAGTATCTATGGACATAAAGAAAACAACAAAATATATAATGAAGGTATATATATATGTATATAAAGAGAACTAGTTATGAAAGTCCCACCGTTGTCCAGGAGGAAGATACTGGTCCAGTTGAGCAGTAGTCGGAGCAGCCTAACTCGACGGCTTTTTGCTGATCTTCAGACAGTACAATGCGAGCATCCTTGATCATGATGGATCGGGCGTCTTGCGGCAATGCTGGTACGCGGTTCTCTGCGGTCGGGGAACAGGTAGCTGGAGTGCCGGAATACATCCTATTGACTGCACGAAAAGCGAAGGAGCCCTGTCTGATGCGGCTGAAAACGTCCATCCGGGACACAAGCTCGTACGCCGGTTCTGCGGAGACTCCAACTTCTACAGCGGCAGTCAGGTGATAGCGTGTACCGACTCTTCGTCCACGGCGTGTCGTGGCATTGACTAACATCTGGTGAGCCCATGTGGGGGCAATGATGGCGACTGACATCCCGACTCACGGGGTTAATACTGACTTGGTGGACCGTAAAGCGGCACGTACGGGGATAATCCAGAAGTCAACAGGACGCCCCTTCTCCCATCCGTTCTCAGCAGCCATTCCAGGGATCACGAAGGAAATCTGCAACGGGAATACTCGGGTCGAACGGATCACCGCTTCTATCCAGTGGGCACGACGATCGTCCCTCTCCGACTTGTAGGCTGCTAGAGCTGAGCAGGCTGAGCTAAAAAGCTGGCCCATCTGCGCGAAAGCAAGTCGTGGATTGTTAAGAAAGTAGTCGAAACTCTTGCCGTAATCTCGGAGCCACATCTTCTCGAAGCCACCCAGCTTGCTGACCGACAACGGTAGAATGCTCTCTCGGAGATGACATGGAACGGTGTCGCGGACGAGTTTGCGTAGCGTCTTCCTGGCGTCGATGCTGCCGGTTCGGAGAAACGGATTGCAGTGGACAGATTGTACCGCGATCGCGCGGAGAGCATCTCGTCATCTACCACTTGAGTGATGTCGAAAGAACAAATCGCGGGGGTTATCATCACGGAATCGGGTGCTCCTGCGAAAGCTGCGGAAAAGCGGCTAGGTAGGTTGTTCTTGAAGAAGATACGAATGACGTGCCCCATGACAGAGTGCGCTTCCTGAGGGGTAACGAATGCGAACTCGGCGACTCGGAAGAAGAAGATGGCCTCATCATCGAGTGTGAAGGAGCGCGAGGCGCTTGCGCTTTTCAGAGCCTTCTCCGGATCACGTAGAGCTTGGTTAGACGGTTCGACGGAGTACACCCAAACAAGGTCCTTGACGGAAACGAGGGTTTTGTAGAATCCACGTTTGTCGGATTGGATATTGGTAGCGAATTGGTCAAGGACGATGCACTGAAGCTCTGGCCGGTCGGGTCCAGGTACGAAGAAATCCTTTGACTCCAAGATGACGCCACGGCCACGGTTGACGGCGACCACTTGGTATAGGACGGGCCTGCGGCCACATACTATCGGAGGAAGGAGCAAAGTAGGTTTCTCGCCAGCTGGGTGCAAAATGCGAAAATACGATTCGGAGCGCAAAGTCTCTAAGAAACAAGCTTGGCTCACAAAGACACAAAGAGCTGATTCAAATGAGCGCAAGCGCAAGTTAAATGAAGTTTTGCATGGCGCAACAAGAAAGTGCTTGAAAGCTTAGTGCGAGCATGGAAAACAGTCTCAGAAACAAAGAAGTTCAAATTATCGGCGCTTAAAAACAGCGAGAGATAGAGAGCGAGAAAGAGCAGACTGCGAGAGAAATACAGTAAGATTAGCTAAGGAGAATAGTTATACGAGTGAAATATCCAACTGTAAATAGTATACAAAACCACAAAATGAATTTGGAATTATGTTAAAAGAAAAGATCTCCAAAAGGTATCTCAATAGTAATTTACTAGTCAAGCGCGATACACGCGCACGCTCAAACAGTCTACACCACGAGAGGATTCAACGAAAAGTATAAAGAAGAGCTAATGTGAGAGAGAGAATTCAAGTTATAGGAGGATATGATTGAAATAGGAATTTATAAAAGCGTACCTAATTTCCTAGCCGATTGTATGGCGTAGTGGAGTAGACTGGAGCCGACCGCTAGCTAGACGGCCATCTGGGGGAATGCGGCCAGAACTCTGCGCGCTAATCTGGAAAGGGCCGCCATATGTGACTTACATAGTAAGCGAATGATCGATCAACACCTTTGAGTTATATCACCTCAATGCTCGAGCTCACCTTACACCCTCAAGCGGATGCCACCTCGCGAACTACCTCGAGGCAACCCTACTGGACTCTAACACATCATAATTCCCAGCCGCCGGCAACACTAATATCAATTCAACTTGGGCGAACGCCTAGCCAAAAACACAAGTCCATTAATCCGCGAGGAAACACAAACTCAACCCGGGGAGAACGCAGGATACCTTCCTGATAATACGCTGGGCACAACACAATAATCAACACTCACCTCCTTGGCGTTCTATTACCACTAGGTCCGGACAAACCACCTCCAGGTGTGCGCACACTAAATTAAATTTTCCATGGAAAAATGCTTGAGAAAAGAAAATCGTGTTTTACCATTTTAGTTCAAAAAAGCGTTAAGTTACCAAAATTTCACGAGATCTAGGCCCTAGATCAAGGAAAGGGCAACTCACTGAAAATGCAAAATTATTACAATTGTCTTTCCTCAAGAAAATTCGCCAAGATACCGACCGGGAACCCACCAGGGCAAAAATACACAAAAACTACCAAAAAAGAAACTTATCTTCCCTCCGTGGCGGTGGAACCACTCGCTGCTACCAGTAAGCGTAGCGGCGGTGGAGGCGTGCTTCTGGCTGGCAAGAACAGAACACCGATCAGTACTAAGTAGTTTATCATAAAGGCATCAATGTAGACAGAGGACAGTATATGAATAGGCAATAGGAGATCATCGGTGGAGTAGTTGAGCATGGAGATCGGATAAGGCACTGGATCGGGACAGCATCAGCCAGAGTCGTGGAGGGGTACGGTAGGACGGCCGGTCGGTGTCGGGGCGAAGGAGCGACTCCTCGAGGCTTCGTATCGTCGGTCACGCCCTAAACATATGAATCATGTCTTCTGGAATTCCATCGGAGATGCAAACGGAGATGCAAAAGCATCTCCCTTACAATTTGCACCCTTGCCCACGACCCTTTCGACGTAAACATGCTGTGTGTTGTAATCTTCATATACCCTAAAATCCGGCACATAAGTCCTCCCATCAGATAAGCTTTTTGACAAGGAAAGTCGATGAAAATGCACCCTCGCGCCGCCAAGAGTCCTGCAAATAAGTCCACTTTTTGCAGATAAGTCCGGACTTAAATGCCGGATTTTAGGGTACCTGCTACCAGAGTCAAGCGTGAGGTGTGGCATGCCACACCTGTGAGGTCGTTTTGAGGAATCAGAGAGGGGGAGGGGTCGTTATCAACGCGTCCCCTCTTCGCATAACATGATATTCGTTAACAATGTCAATAGGCCCGTCATGCAAAATACTAGCACGTTGATGTTTGACCCATTATCGTATACGTACAGTGAGCATAATTAAAATCTATGAAGCATAAGAGCATGGTTTTGTAATTAATATCTCCTGCGTGACGAAGGCGGTTGCCCAAATAGGTTGAAGGCTGTCGCCCACGCGGCGCGCGGGCAATTGTCAGCCATGGAGCGCGCGCACGCTCGCTCAGCGGTCATCCACGGAGCGCGCGCAGCACGACAGCCGGCCACGTTATTGGTGCGAGCGTGCGCGCGCTCCATGGCTGACAATTGCCCGCGCGCCGCGTGGGCGACAGCCTTCAACTTATTTGGGCAACCGCCTTCGTCACGCAGGAGATATTAGCAAGTAATAACCCCTGTGGTCGTCCAAGTCTCAGCGAATTGAGAGGTTTCCAAATACAGGACAACCTAGGTGAGATGGTCGTTTTCAACCATATTAGTTTGTTTCAAATGCAAGTTTAGAACTTCTTTTTGCGCTTAACACAAAGAACTACTATTTTTTTGCTCACATTAGGAATCCTACTTCAAATGACCTCCAATTTAAGGAATTAAGAGCAAGCCAAAATCCTGTTTGTTCCATTTTTTCGTTATCAATATCTCAGGCTAAAGAAGACAAATCAGGCTCAAATCACTTTAATGCAGATTAAGAGGCTTAGGCTACCGAATATATACATTTCTGTCGCTTTCCCTTGCGATTCACGTAGTCATTTTACCGTATCCCGGTATTTTCGCAGTATTTTGCCACCATTTTACATTTGCATCGGTAAGGAAAAACGACTATATCTTGCTATTGAAGAGATGTTTTCATATGAAATTTCTGCTATGTAAAGAAGAAGGTTAAGCAGTAACAACGATACAAAAGACGCAGCTATTTGATCTGTCGGCTAAAGGTAAGTTGTTGGGGTGTGGCCCACCCTTAGAAAGCTGTGGCAGCCACAGCTTTTTAGGGGTGGTGCCACACCCCATTAACTACTCAGACAATCACAGGCTCTCAGCCGGCGGCCACAAAGCCACCGCGAAACCACCAAAAGCGCGGTGGCCTCATCGCGGCCACTTTCGCTTCCCGCTGAAGCCCTCATAGCAGTCCGCCCGCTGCCAGCTTTAGCCTCCCGCTCATTGCCATATTTGTAGCCCGCTCGCTTCTACAGTTCTCAGCGGGAAGCGGCAGCGAGGCGATAAGGCCACGGCGCTTTTGGTGGGTTTTCGCGGTGGCTTTGTGGCTGCCGGCTGAAAATCTTGTCTGTGTAGCTTCTTGTTATGCTTGGACTACAACGTTGTAACTTCAATTAATTCATTATAACGATGACAAGTAACAATGAAGAACATAACCATCTGGAGATATGACCACTTGGAGAAATTGATATGGCCCCAGATGGTTATGTTCTTCATTGTTACTTGCCATCGTTATAATGAATTAAATGAAGTTACAACGTTGTAGTCCAAGCATAACAAGAAGCTACACAGACAAGATTTTCAGCCGGCAGCCACAAAGCCACCGCGAAAACCCACCAAAAGCTCCGTGCCTTATCGCCTCACTGCCGCTTCCCGCTTTCTTTAAAGATAGGATGTGTCGGTAGCCCAAAAGCTCAAAGGTTAGCTTAGATCGTATACTACGACTGTGTACGGCCACGTTTGTAAACTGTGGATAAAGGTTATAACTAATGAAATGGCAAGTAACAGTTAAGTGGATGAGTACGCAAGTACGCAGTGATACACACGCATAGATTTACGTTCTTTAGAACAGAAAATATGCTGATAATAGACCTTGAGGGTACAAACATTGATAAAACGATCCATATGGGGAGCGGCGACAAAGCAATACACATTCCACCGCGATAAATATATTCACAAACATGAGTGAGGAACTGCCAGTGTTAGCGCGCAATGCAGGGGTTTCTCATGCGAATCAACAATCCATTCGCGCCTGAGTATCGTTCAGGCAACTGTCAGTTCTGATCCAAACCCATTTTCCTTATGTTGTGCAACACTTCCTCTGGAATTGTGTGCGTCTTCGTCGGGGGAAGTAACTTCATGAAAGATGCTTCATACATGACAAATGCTGAATGCGTTTAAGAGAAGCTGTAATTGACTACGATTACAAACATCATGAAATGCCTGCAAAAGAGAGAGTAGTAGGAAATATATAGATATACATCAAAGACAGACATTAGACAGAGAGAAACGTAAGACAAATATGGTACAGCAATTAGTGGAAGTATGAAAAGCCCTAATTTCATTTCTAGGAGGTAGGGAGACTTTATCAAGCCTTGACGATAAAAAGAGACAGAAACTAGTTCCACATCACAGCTGTAAATAACTATCGTCGATTCGTTGACTGCGCGGACTGGACATAACCGAGCACGCGCCGCGAGGTAAAACGCTTGCTCCAATACAAGATCGCCATTGTTCGTGCTCTCGCAACATGTTAACCGCGCCGCATGTGGTCCGCAGCGCTTCAGCAGTCCGTACGGTCAACGAATCGACGATAGCTGCGTTGATGAACGACTGCGTGCCAAACAATTTTCCGTAAAACTGTAAACCTTTTATGTGCTCACTGTACAAGTACAGTCGATTCATTTCATATGATCATGTGTGCACCCGCACACACCGTACATCTTTGGCGTCCCCATCTCGGATTTGCGATCGCAAAAACGCGAGAGAGTGACCAATTGCTATCGCTTACATCATTTAGAGATAAATAGTACCTAAAAAGAAAAGAAAACAGCGAGAAAACATCAGAATCGCTTAACGGAAGGGTTGCGTCCTTCAAGAATCCAGGATGGGTACGCCAAAGATGGACGGTGTGTGCAATGGCACACATGATCATATGAAATGAACCGACTGTACATCATTGAAAAGGTGCGCACTGTGTTTCGATGAATGCACTTGGCTTCGAAATGAGAATTTTACTTTTTGAAAAGGCCGATCGGTAGAGATGCAGGACTCAAAAGCTTGAATTGAACAATGCCATATTTTGACTTCGAAATTGTGAAAAACAGAATTGGTAAACGAAAGGGGAAAAGAAAAGAAGTAAAAGTTACCCTCAACATAAAAGGAACTATGAAACACGTGCGACGACAACTTACGCTGTGTGTGGCACTCAGACTAAACCTCAAATCAATCCTTCCCCACTCAATGAACTTTGCGTACAACACGCTGGCGTGGAGTGAGCCGTGGTGGTCGTTCGTTGCGTAAAAGGTCATGTTTTCGCGTGTAATCCGCTGAGGCTGAGAGTTTTTTCTCAAAAAATTATAAACACAGGATTGGAGTAGCAAAGCATAGCGACGCCCTCTAATCAATAAGCATTTCGAAAATGGACGCATGCGAAACGCAATGATGCAGATCTTTGAGCGCAAAGAGAGCACGCTTGTAGTCGAATGATGTGACAGCGGCGAAAATGTTGAGAGAAAGGCACTTTTATGTTTACATTCGTAAAATGAGTGAATAGATGGTTTTTTACGGTTTTCGAGCAGCGCCTAAAGAAGAGATATGTACAGAAGGGGGTTGCGAATGTATGTAATCGCATAATGAGCGATTTTTCTGGAAGAGTTGAGCGAAAAAGTAGGATTTTGGCGGTTCATGTCCCTGCGGTGTCAGCAGTATGCTCGTGTGAAATGGCCATGGAGCATATTTTCAAATTTTGTGCCCAATTTCATTTGCTCACGGTGTTGTTGGCAGCACAGGGGCACTTTATGAATGCCAGCCTGCAGATTTCTGCACACTTGTAGTTCCCCTCGAAGTACATGCCCAAAGGATTTGAGCAATGTTGAATAGTGGACGAGTTCTCAATGAATCATCACTTATGTATAGCATTTTTTTTCTGTGCAAGTTAAAAACCCACTAATTATGTCCTTTTTCGCACGCTTTTTTGCAGTACATCGAAAAGGAGTTTTTATTACATTGTGCAGTGGATGTTTTGATTCAAAAACAAACGGGGCTTTCATTAAGCACTTCTTCCGGTTGGATAGACAGTCAAACATAGAGAACAAAAGAAATCTGATATATAAAGAATCGTTAGCTCAATTCAAAAATCTTCAAATAGCGGGGAACCACGACGAGTCCCGAAGCAAACGCTCTTCCAAATAGCGCCTATAGGTACTGGTTCACTAGTACTTGAAATAAAGCACTGAATGATAACGAAAATGAAAACAAAGAAAAGCAAGGATGAAAACAAAGATTAGGCAACAAGAAATGAAAAAATGACGCGAGCCCACGCTGCCAATCTCGTTTGCCTGCACATCTAACTTTTCTAGTGCGATCAACAATGTCTCGAGCGGGCAACGATATGGCTTCCAGTTGGCAGCCACAATACGGCGTTATGAATTAAGGCTGCCTGCTCATAGCATTGATGCGGCCCGCTGACAGAAATCTTGTATTCGCAGCCCCACCGTTTCACGCTCGCTGCCAACTTAACGGAGTCGCTGCCTCATCGTCGCCTTTTTGGCTGCTTTTGTAGGAATGAATGCGCTCTGCAGCTATTTTCTGACTCATGGAAGATTATAGCTGCCCGCTGGTAGCCCGTCGCTGCCCGCTCACCGCCATTCCTACAATGTCGTCGCCCGCTCACTGCCACTTTTGCAGTATCGCCGCCCGCTCAGTGAAACTGCCCTTTATCGCCCCGGCTGAGAGCCTGTGATTGTCTGAGTATATCAAAAAAACATTTTTAGCGAATGCTATTTACATGAATCGATAGCCTAGACCTCGTAGATTTCATGGGAGTGATTTGGGCCTGATTCGTCTTCTTAGGTTTGAGTAATATTTGGTGAAAGCACAGCCATTAAAACCGAAAAATAGGAAAAACAGGATTTTAATTGGCTTCTAATTCCAAAGTTAGGAGGTCTTTTGAAGCGAGATTTCTGAAGTGCCTAAAAAGGAGCAGTGCTTTGTCTTGAGTGCAAAAACAGCTAACTATTTCACTTTTGAAACAAAGTTAAGGCGATGAGCGCGAAACTACACCTTGCGAGCGCTTAGCATACGTGGGCGACTGGAAGACAAATGAAAATGGAATTGGAAGTAATTTTTAATCGTCTTCGTATAATTATTGGTCAATAGACAATACTAATATCAGTGATAAACTATCCAATATCAACATAAACGACATGCAATTATACTCAGCTGATTTCACAAATATGCTTACTAGCCTACCACATAACATAATAAAAACCAACCTCAAGGAACTTCTCAAATTATGCTTCAAAAATGCAAACAAAAAATATCTGAGATATAATGGCTTTAACAAAATATACTACACCGATAATATAAACACAAAATCTAGCCACAGAAACTACACCATTTCAGACTTATTGTATTACATTGATTATATTCTTGATAACAGTTTCTGTAGATTTAGCACATACATCTTTGAACAAAAAATAGGGGTGCCACAAGGCGGTAATTTTAGTCCATTGTTAGCAGACCTGACGCTATCTTGGTATGAATACAAGTATATAGTTAATAAAGTAAATAACAATAAACAACTTTTTGCATTTCCTTATATGAATGATCTATTAATCATACATAACCACACTGAACCTACAATTCATAATATAATCAAAAACGTATATGATAACAAACTAAGTTTGGAAACTACTCCTATGAATAATTTACATTGTAATTATTTGGACTTCCATATAACAATCATTAATAACAGAATCACAACTAAAATGTATAACAAAACTGATAGTTTCCCTTTTCAAGTAAAAAGATTTATACACATCACTTTTGATGTATCCAATCACATCAAAAACGCAATTGTTTACACATAAACTTTAAGAGTTGCCCGTACCTGCACTTATCTTGACGATTTTGTCAAAAAAATACTACAGTTACGAAACTTACTTATTTCCAATGGATACAGTGAAAACATGATTTATACAAATATTTTCAAATGCTTACATAAGAATAATTTCATACTATTAGGTTGTCCGGAAATTAATGCCCGTTTTGAATTTGAACCGCAATAAGTCATACACCTTTCACTTCTAAATAGGATGCAGAGTACCATTCGATAGAGTAAAGCAAGCTCTACAAAAAGGCCATCTTGCTTTTGCAACAGCTCTCATCCACCTCGAGTTTTGAGCCAAAAACTAAAAAGACTCAGCAGCACGAAAAATCGAAAAAAATCGTAACTCAGTTCATAAAAATCCTACAAAGATTCTTACTTGCTCACGTAAGCACTATCCACATAAAACATCTATACACGCCTTTGCCGTATTTTTTCCCCTGTTAGAAATCAAGAAAACGGAAATTTTCGTGCATTTGCCAAAGTGATGCCGCGCTGTCCTCACATAGGTAGTTGTATACCACAAGCCTGTAGAAGTACAGACTTAAATTTTCAGCCCTCTATAAGCTTTGGTGCTCGAGAAATACCGAATATAGCGTTCCCTAGTTAGGTGGTCCAAGCTAAAATTCAAATTTCTCGAGAACTAAAGCTTATAGAGGGCTAAAAATTTAAGTCTGTACTTCTACAGGCTTGTGGTATACAACTACCTATGTGGGGACAGCGCAGCATCACTTTGGCAAATGCACGAAAATTTCCGTTTTCTTGATTTCTAACGGGGGAAAAAATACGGCAAAGGCGTGTATAGATGTTTTATGTGGATAGTGCTTACGTAAGCAAGTAAGAATCTTTGTAGGATTTTTATGAACTACGTTACGATTTTTTTTTCGATTTTTCGGGCTGCTGAGTCTTTTTAGTTTTTGGCTCAAAACTCGAGGTGGATGAGAGCTGTTGCAAAAGCAAGATGGTCTTTTTGTAGAGCTTGCTTTACTCTATCGAATGGTACTCTACATCTTATTTAGAAGTGAGAGGTGTATGACTTATTGCGGTTGAAATTCAAAACGGGCATTAATTTCCGGACAACCTAATATATAAATACGTTTTACAATTACTGTAAAATCAAAAGATTATTACACATTCTACATCAAAATTTACACAAGTTATATAGTTAATTGATGTAATATATGTCTTATACCAGCCTTCAATTAAGCTATTTCATACAATCCTAATTAATAGCACATGTCATTAATCAGTATAGTTATTTCAATACACATCTACTACAAACAACCAATCTAGTAAAGTAGTCTATCAAAATGATTAATATCATAATAAATAAAGCCAACTACAAAAACACTAACATGTTTCATTTTATCCTCTAGTCTACCAATATGGTCACTACTATAGTTTATAGTATATCTTATATATAAAGCTGAATGTCTGTTTGTCTGTCTGTATGTCTGTCTGTATGTCTGTCTGTCTGTCTGTGTGTACGTATGTTCCGAATAGTAAATTCCATTTCTGAACCGATCCGGACCAAACTTGGCACACATACACTACGGGCCCCGGCGGGTGTCATAGGCTACTTTTCGTCATCGATCGATATCGATTTTATCGATTTTTATCGATTTTTTTGCTGAGTTCACCTACGGGGCTGGGAGTTGGCACAGGGGGGTAATCGAGCATGGGGATTCCGAATACAATATTGGTTTTCAGGATTATCGATTACTTTTATCGATTTTATCGATTTTTTTGCAAAGTTTGAGCTACGGGGCTGGGAGTTCGCACAGGGGGGTAATCGAGCATGGGGATTCCGAATACAATATTGGTTTTCAGGATTATCGATTACTTTTATCGATTTTATCGATTTTTTTGCAAAGTTTGAGCTAGGGGGCTGGGAGTTGGCACAGGGGGGTAATCGAGCATGCTGATCATCCCCAAGGGGGGTGATCAGCATGCTCGAACACCCGTGTGCCAAATTCCAGCTCCCTAGCTCAAATTTTCAAAAAATCGATAAAATCGATAAAAGTAATGGACGATCTTGAAAACTAATATTGTATTCGTAATCTGCATGCTCGATTACCCTCTGTGCAAACTCCCAGCCCCGCAGGTCAAACTTTGCAAAAAAATCGATAAAATCGATAAAAGTAATCGATAATCCTGAAAACTAGTATTGTGTTCGGAATCCCCATGCTCACTTCCCCCCTGTGCCAACTCCTAGCCCTGTAGGTGAACTCTGCCAAAAAATCGATAAAATCAATAAAAGCAATCGATAATTCTGAAAACTAATATTGTATTCGTAATCTGCATGCTCGATTACCCTCTGTGCAAACTCCCAGCCCCGCAGGTCAAACTTTGCAAAAAAATCGATAAAATCGATAAAAGTAATCGATAATCCTGAAAACTAATATTGTGTTCGGAATCCCCATGCTCACTTCCCCCCTGTGCCAACTCCTAGCCCTGTAGGTGAACTCTGCCAAAAAATCGATAAAATCAATAAAAGCAATCGATAATTCTGAAAACTAATATTGTATTCGGAATCCCCATGCTCACTTCCCCCCTGTGCCAACTCCTAGCCCTGTAGGTGAACTCTGCCAAAAAATCGATAAAAATCGGTAAAATCGACATCGATCGATAACGAAAAGTGGACTGTGACACCCGCCGGGGCCCGAAGTGTATGTGTGCCAAGTTTGGTCCGGATACGGCGGAGCCGGGTAAGCCAGCTAGTGATCAATATATATAATATATCATATATTATTATATATAATGAAAGACGGAGTATAAAAAATATAAGTTGATAAACTTCATCTATTTCGACAACATTTTAAAAAAATTTTATCATAAAACTATTTTGAAATACACAGGACTCAAGAACTCTCCTTCCTTACTGATGAGTTCTGGGGAGAGTTCTGAGCTCCTTTACTCCGTCTAAGGACAGGAACGAAACGGAGTTAAATTAGTTCACTGCAAAATTGATTTCCATGTTAAACAAATTATGGCACAACATTTTGTATATAACTATCTCTATTTCTATTTCTATTTCTATTATGTCAAATGATATTGAATTGAAATTAGCCTCTAACTGCTACCCTACTGCAGCTATGCGTGCGATCACCTATATATCAATAAAACAAATTCTGATAACAAGGAACTATTTTTTTTATTTATCTGGAAAAACAATGTAGATTGAAATCAAGAATTTCGTTCTGTTCCTATCTTTAGATGGCGGAATAAAGGATTATTAGTAACCCTTCTGAAACTTCTCAGTAGGGAGAAGGGCTAACTAACAACTTAAGGAATTTTACTTGCAGCAATCTTCATATGCCCTTATTCTCTGATGACCTAATCTGCGGGTGAAGTGAATAGGCAGAAATGGTGTCAATGGCCGCTATCAGCAAATATTTACTTATAAAAGACACTCAATTAAGTCTGTATATTGATTTGTATACGCAGGTATATGTTGCAATAGAGCGCGAAAATAAGCATTATCGGATGTGTGTATAGGCGCCGTAAAACCTAATTGCCCGTGCCCAGCGTAAGCGAGCGGTCGTCGCGAACGACTGTCGGCATTCACAATATTCCAAGGAATCTTTCTCTAAGTTTCATGTTGTTCCCGTCAACGCAAGGTATATTTTGACGAAAGCTCCCTTAGCAAGCTTAAAAAATATGTGTAGAAAGGGTGCGCGCTCATTGTCGCTCGCAAAAAGCCTGTAGCGCTTCGGGACCAAACGTTTCCAGCCGCGCCGCGCGTTGGTGTTCAAAGCGACGCGTGGACAATTGGATTTTACGGGGCCTGTATATGCAACGGATTAATATTCACAGTCCGCGCGAAGAAACCCCTAAGCGACGCCGCAACGTGACGCCAACCAGTAGGAGTGAGGTCATAGTAAAAGGTCAAAGTAAAGGACTCATTGCTGATGCATTTATAGCATGTCTGTCGCAAAGATTAGCTATGGATAGCTTTCGAAGAAGGGGCACACGTTAGGATTACACCGCGCACGCGATTTTGCACAAGGCGATGCGCGACAAGATTTTCGCTGACTGTGAGCCATGACCGTTTCGCAAATGGAAGAAAGAAGAAGAAGAAGAGGGGGGGGGGGTAAAGAGAGGAGTGAGAGTTAAGATAATTCTCTCCACTTTTTCATGAATTTGGTAAACAGCAAGACAAGCTTTCATTATCATAATAGACCAGACTTTGAATAAAACAAGAATATGAAAAAACCATGTAAACAAACACTGTCTCCTTCAAAGCTATAACCAGGGTAGAGCGAGGTCTGGCACTGAACGGCCGAATACGACCCCCCCCCCCCTGAGTTGCCTCGAAAACGACCCCCTCCAATACCAGGGTTGCATTTTCGAAAGATTCACGCTGCTAAGCAAAAAGCCTCTATAGTACCGTCTTCCAAAAATATAACTAAAATTTCGTGAGTCTAAAAAAAAGTTGAAGAACCGCTTTTTTCCATATAACAAGTGAAGACAAGGTCCAGACTATACGCACTTACATTAAAGTTATGCATCAGGTAACGTATGGGCTCTTTACATTACAGGCCACTCCAAGATGCATGAAACTAGTAGAACAGAGTTGCAATCTTGCAGAAGTATACTAGTTTTCGGCTCACAAAAGAGCTAGGGAAAGAAAAAGCCTTTGGATAAAACAAATCGAAACCGTTTTTGAAAGAGATGGCGGAAATTGCCGCATCAGTGCATTTCGAAACTATATCGCATCGAGAAATAACACATGAAAAGCACACTGTATAGCTTGCCCAAAGCACAGCTAGTTTTGTGCGAAGAAAAACTTACTCTTTTGAATGTCAGATTGCATGAAACAAAAAAAGATCCCTCTATCTATGGAAACCAAGCTGTAAGCGCCATTCCATTTTTGGGAGGAATCAACAACCAGACTGTAGATTTGTCGTCCCATTATCCTTAAAAGGTCTCGGTGTCTGAAAGAAAGGCCTCATATAAGGAAACCGACGAAAGGAAGTACAAATTTAAAAACTGTCGCAAAACAATGGAAGGCATCCGAATTATTTAGCTTGCCGCATTTCTGCATCGTTTACGCATTAACGCAGAAAGGCGGCAAGATAAATTTGCGTGCTACCGTAATCCGATATTTTATAAGCCGCACGATGGATGGTAGTTAGTAGAAAAAGCGCTATATCTCATTCTGTGTGGGAAAGTTTTGGATGAAAATCGTACTATAGAGAGAAGAAGGTTGAGCGGTAGCGGCAACGACACTAGAATCGTAAACATTCAACGGCTTTAAGGGTAAGTTAATGGGGTGCGGCACCCCCCCCCCCCTTAAAGCCGCGGCAGCCGCAGCTTTTGAGGTGGGGGGGGGGGGTGCCGCACCCCATTAACTATATCAAAAAAGCAATTTTAGCGGACATTATTTATATAAATCGATAGCCTAAACCTTGTAGATTCCATAGGACTGTTTGGAGCCTGATTCGTCTTCTTAGCTCTGAGTAATATTTAGTGAAAGCACAGCGATCAAAAGCGAAAAATGGGAAAAACGAGATTTTGGTTGGCTTCTAATTCCACAGTTTGGAGGTCTTCTAAAGCGGGATTCCTGAGTTGGACAAAGAAGGAGTAGTGCTTTGTCTTGAGTGCAAAAACGGATAGCTAATTCACCTTTGAAACAAAGTTAACCATGTCGGAATTTGACCATTTCACTTAGGTAGCCTAGCATCTTGAATCTTCAGAATTCGCTCACACTTTGTCTACAGGGGTTATTTGACATGCTAATTATGGATAGGATACGAACATCATGTTATCACTATTATCAGATTACCCAACTACGACCCCCTCCCCTTTTGACTCCTCAATACGACCCCCCAAGTGTGACGTGCCGCACCCCACGCTTGACCCTGGCTATAACCCTGCTGCATGAAGCTGATACTGCTTGATACACTTTAGTTTTTTCGGGCTTGAACTGAATTATCAGTACCTTCACCTTTTGACATGCTATATGTGTTACTCTTCCACGTTAATCTTCTCCGTCCTTATCAAGGCATCCAAAGTCGCTGATACTCATTTTTTTGTTAATGGACGAGCAGAAAGCGTCATTTCTCCATGAGCGCCAAAAAGTCAAAAAGGGAAACAACGAGGTCATTCGTTATACAAAGTCCGGAAAAATGGCATACATCTTCTTGTTAAAGAAGGAATAAGTTACGATGTTTTTAAGTGTCGCGAGTCTAAAAGAAGCAGGCAACACATGACCATTTGCATAAGTATGTCACTAGTCTTATTTTCCGTTTTCGCTTACGCCTTCCCAATTTTTGCGCCAAAGTTGCCTCATCTGACATAAATGTGCCTCTTGAAGTAGATGTGAGGATTAATCGAAGAAAACCTTTTAGGCCCGTATGCACGTACATCCCCGCGGGATGACCACTGAAATGATCCCCGCTGGGGATCCCTTCCCCTCCCTAGACCCCGCTCAAATAATCGCTGGGGGCAGGCGGGCACCGGAAAAATAGATTGCTGATTTCTCGCACCCCGTTCGCGGATTTTTTGCAAAGCAATCAGGACTTTTTGGAAGACCGCTTGCTGAGTCAGCGGATTTTTGAGAGACCGCCTGTTGAATTTTTTTCGCTCTTATCTTTTGCAGATATATTGCTGAATCTCTAAGGAATCGAGAACTCAGCAAGCGGTCTTCCGAAAAGTCCTGATTGCTTTCCAAAAAATCCGCGATCGGGGTGCGAGAGATCAGCAATCTATTTTTCCGGCGCCCGCCTGACCCCGGCGATTGTCTGAGCGTATGCACGCAAACAATATCGGTGAGGAGATCCCCTGTGGGGAGGGGAAGCGAACCCCCTTACGCATAAAAGGGGATCAAACGGGGAAATCGCTCTGCTTCCGAATTTCTACGAAAAACTCTTCCCCATTCTTATCTTTCGACTGATACTCACGGTCATCTCCTCAACGGCAGGAATTTAGGCGCTGCGGAGCGCGTGTCTATCGTGATTGCGCTTGGCGCATCAAAAGTGACCTTTTGCATTCGCAAGCGTCTTGGCATGGGGCCGAGCCCGCGCTAAGGGGCGGGACCTAGGTCAGGTCGCGGGCTCGGCCTTTCTAGGACCATTCCGGTTATTCGTCAGCCAAGGAGCGGCAGTTCCCATACTGTTCTCTACTTCGAGCCATCAGAACTCAAGGATCCAGTCTACAATCGAGCCGATCATCCAACTGCCAATCGATCGTTATCGGATTCGAGCGAGCATTGCAGGGCCGAGGAGCTCCAGTTCAACCAGATAAGGCTTTTTTTTTCGTTTTTTTCGTCAGCGGCTACCCAGTATCGCCGTCTGATTCCTTTTGGGTGCGATTTTTTCTTTCGGAAGCCATTATCCGGCTATTAGCTCGGTCGCGATTTTGCACACTCATCAGCTCATTCGAGAGCATTCGTTGCCGCACCAATTTCTTCCAGCTCGTGTCGCTTCCACGAAGTTTAGGAGGATTTCAACGGCAAGCCTGCTACAATCAAGATGGATTCGTCGATAGCACAAAGGTTTCAAATAGAAGACATCCAAACTATTGTTTTTTGTCCGTTTTGTATTTTCAAACCAAACCCGCGACAATCTTGAAAAAATAAACTCAAAGATAAGAATTTGTCAAGCAACTGCCTCCAAAATCTGGGCTTTCAGCAGAAAAGCAGAAATGACAACCTCGGTGATTTTGACCATTCTTGTTCTCGCTCGTTACTTTGCCTATATATAATAATTTCATTTTAAATTAATTTCTGATTTACTTATGAAGTTCCTTTGAGCGGATGAATGAATTTTACAATGGGTTACCTCAGCGAACAAGTGGTCTCTTTACGATGTGGCATGTCGTTACAAAGAAACAGTTCGCAGAGGAGGACTAAAATGCCTGTTCTCTTATATTCCTATTTCAGTGCTTCCTGATGTTTTCGAAGGCAGTTATGATTTGTGGTACCAGAAATGGGACGACCAATCCTGCGCCGTTAATTTAAGATCGTTTGTATGTAAGGAGATGGCTTTGCACTGGACATAGCACAGAACTACACTTGATTTATAAACGGCAGGCTTTACAACATCTTTCAAAGTCTCAGCTTCTGACACAATAAATTGTCCATGGCATTTTACAACAAAATACAGAGTTCCTTGAAGGATGTGCACACTGTTTACTGCTCTACTGCAGCCAGGCTGCTATACAGGGCGTCCCATAAAATGTGCACACTGTTTGATCGTCATTAACTCTTTTGTTCATGCCTTTCGGAGAACTCAAATCGTTGTGTAGAGCGAGATCTAACTTAGATTTACAATATAGAGCGAGTTGCCAATATCCCTTCATTATTGTTAGGATTACGGTGAAAACTTCGACAAAGACTTTAGGTCAGTAAGGGCCATATTTTGCCTCAAATTCAAAACCAAACAAGCCAAAAACTCTCAAACTAGGCTAATGAAGTCGCTGATCTTGAATATGAAACTTCCACTTTACTGCGCTGCTTCTTTCCTAAGTTATCCCAGATAAACCATAACAACTGTTTTACCCAGCATTAAAAAAGCTAAAACGCTTGCAAAAAGTTGTTTGTTGAAACCAGCATGCTGAAAGCCCTAGTACAGAATTTTGCAGAATTTCGCAATGGTTCTATATGCTGGAAGTTCTCACCGTAATTCTACGAAACGTAAAGAAGAGAGGTCAAAAATTCGCTCCATACTGTAAATCTATGTTGGAGCCCTCTCTACAGAATGATACCAAAGATCGGCAAAAGACATTGAAGCAAAGGAGTTATTTACGATCAAACGGTGTACACATCTTTTTGGGAAAGCTGTATATTCATAGGAAATTCTCAGCACCCACAACCGGCTATTAAATCTACCCAGAAGATTTTCGAAAGTTTCAAGTCCGTTTTTTTCAAGATCAAAAGGTACTGAAAAGAAGGGTGAGTGAAAAGAAAGAGGTTAGGCCTGTATAATAAATCATAAAGATTTGCTGTTTTGCAACAAAAGTTGTAGAATCTGGAGACTGACAAGGTTACGGTTACCTCTCGTAAGTCGCCAACACAGTTTTTCGCTCAGCACAAGTACAATCTCAAACGTTTGAAGATTTACAGATCAGCCTTGAAAAGACACCTTTCGCTCAATTTATGCGCCTCAAAGGCATCGTCCGAACAAGAATTCAGTTAAAAAATTTCCACTTGAGAGTCTTTTATAAAACCGTAACGACGGACTTCACTACCGTCGTTGCTCCCGCAAAAGCATGAAATACTCATACAGAAACTTCACCTCAGCGCTAGCACAGTCACTTCCAGTGTCTAGGTGCTATCATATTTAAGCAGAAAAAGCACTGGAGTGGAGATAAAAACCAAGATGCGGTTGCCGGAAACGCCTGCTTGTCGCACGCGCCATTGTCACGATTTTTTGAATGCTCTATATCTTGGCTTTCTTGCCGATTTCGTTCGATTTCGAAACTACAGCTGGAAGGTAGAAAAATGGGCTGCTCTAGAACAACTAAAATTTGAAATTAGACGTAAGCGCCAAGGCTGAGACGTAAAGTCGTGAGACTTGAATGAGTGCCATATGAGCACTCTGGCTTGCAGTTTGAAAATCGACGGGAGTGGAGACGCGATAGCTCCCCCTGCTGAAGCATTTCCTGCTTCAGAAGCAAATTGATGCCATGCCATCTGGGCAGCAGCTTTACTATGGCGCTCTCACTCTACGTTTGCTGAACGAGCAGATATGACGATAAGGAGAAAACGGGCTTGAAGGCAGCGAATCGGCGAAACTTGAGAATGATGTGCTAGGTCGTTTACCACTGAAGTTTGAGAACAGAGCAACTCGCTCGCACGGCATGCCACTGCCAAGAGAACTGCCCTCGAAAGTTTTGCCCGCGCTCGGACGAGTTCGTGATTATCCTCTTACCATTGGGTGTCTGCTGTAGCGAATACTCTAGCATAAGGCCCGCAACAAATCTGCGTCGAAAACCATAGAGGAACTGTTTCACTTGCCCGAAACAAGTGAGAGGCCTTAGGAACTACTCTTTCTCTCCATTCTTGCGCTTTCCAAGGTAAATTTCCGGAAACAGGAATCTCAGGTAACCTCAGGTAGGCCGGAGCTCTTTAGTTGGAGTAGTTGCTGAGTCACTGCCTCAAACATTAGCGGTGGATGGGTTTACTAATATTAGAAAACAATTTGCCTGTGGAAAGAAACCTTCAAAGGTCAGTGCGTCGCAGATCAGTGGTACCATATTAAAAACAACCTATACAGAAGCAGTAAGCTCGTAAGAGTCTGGAAAGTATTATTGTGTGGTATTGTAGAAAGAGCTATAAGAGCTTTCTGTTACATGCTATCGCAAATCCGATATTAATTAGCGAGCCTTTTTGCATATGTCCCGAATAACAATTAAGATCTGCACTGGCAAGAGTGAGCGACAGAAGTGTCGAATGCTGACGCCCGCGAAAGCAGCCTCAAACGGCTAATGTTCGGTAAAGTCTACACGTATTCGTGGACAATTGTAAGGATCGATGACATTCAACATGATTATCAGCTTATCATTCACTTCAAAGTGCAAGTTTTTGCAGATGATATAAAAATCTATTTAGCCTATGAAAATGAACAGCAGTGTGATGCCCACGCAGCTCTCTCTTTAGCAAGTGAGAAAATGATTCTTTGGTTAAAAGAATGGGATTTACCTGTGAACGCTCAAAAATCTAACAATAAGATCTTGCATTTATGCAAGTCCCAACCTTATACCTATACATGTGATGGTGCTGAACTCGAGCTCTGCAGAATCACTAAGGATTTGGGTATTTTGGTAGATGATCAGCTCAAATTCACTCCTCACTGTGAGCCGATAGCCAAAAAAGCGCTGTCAGTTCTGTTCATCATACTAAGAAGTATTCACAGTAACGATCCGATGCTCTTAGTGAAGCTATATAAGACTTACATCCTTCCACTTTAAGAAAATGCTTCACCAGTGTGGAGCCCTTTTTTAACGAAAAACATTGAAAAGCTCGAAGCAGTGCAAAAAACGTTAACTAGAATCGTTTACTACAGATGTTATCCCTGTCCCGACTATCCCCAAGCTTTACCGTCCTACAAATCAAGGCTGAATACCTTGAGGCTATGTAGCTTGAAATATCGAAGAGTATGCAATGATTTGATTTTTTGTTTCCGAATTTTAAGACTAGAAACAAAGCTGAAGCCTAGCAAGTTTTGGTTGTTTAGACCCCATGGAACTCGAACAGGTGGCTTCGGTCTAGGATACCGTAAACTAGGAAGTAAAATCATCGCCATCACTTTCAACTCGTTTGTATGTCGAACTGGAAGGTGGCTTAGATTGCCGAGTGATATTACTGCTTGTGCCACCTCAGCAGTTTCGGAAGAGGTTGGCATCAATAAATGTTCTCGAGGCTTTAGGAATTTCAGATGTTTGATGTCACAAATTTGCCGTAGAAGTATTCATTTTTTTCAGTTTTTTGAATACGATTTTGGTTCCTTCTTCCGACCTTGAACAAAATTACTTCAAGTTCCTTCTCTTGTTTATCTCAAGAGAGGAACTTTCGGATAAGATTGAAACCAAGATTGGTGTCCATGTTGTTGGGCCTATTATCTGATACTTTTTTGAAGGCTTCTGATAATACTTTGCTTGGAACAGCCGTTCGAGGAATCCGAAAATCCAGTGAGCTCTCCTCCTTGAGGTCCCCCCTTCCCGCTCGCCCAAGGCCCCAACGGATTTGTCCGTTACGGGTTAAGTTGGTCAGCCAAGCCCTGGTAACTTTTACAGCCATCCTATGCGTTTGGGTAAGGGACCAGGAACTCGGTCGAGAAGTCCTCACCCTCTGGCGAAGGAGTATACCTGCATATTCCAGCAATTGAAACGGATACACCAATCTGTGCCAGATTACATCACCTTTCTGCATTTTTTTTCTCTTTATTGGTGCACCTATGCGTGTAATCAATAAATAAGTAAATAAATAAATAAATTTCAGACAGAGTAACTGCAACGAAATTCGGTGAAACTGCTACCGGAATGTGATGTCCACTTATAAGATAGATCGTGGTTGAGTTCGGCCGAATCCGACTAAACTCAACCACACTCCCTTTTCCTCGATAAATACAGAGAGCGCTGTACACCATACCCTCGATAGTCTAGAGACAGGGCGCCAAAAGTGAAGGTTGTTTGAGCATCTGACGTGATAAATAGTGAAGGTTGTTCAGAGAAGATCAGAGAAGAGAAAATGACGTAAAGAATATATAAAAAGCAAAAGAAACTGCTGTAAACCGGATAAAAACGCTGCAACAAGGTTTGAAATCTTTCATTTGGCGACTTTGCAGAGTGCAAGTTTTCGCTCCAAGACCAGCAATTCGCAACACGGGGTTTTGATTTTTAATGCGTCCTTTAAATTTTTTCCCCGCATTGACGCTCCTGTTTTCTGGGACGTCGCCTGGATTGTTGCGCTTATTGTTCTGAGCAACAATCGCTCAAGCCGGAGAAAATCGATGCGAAAGCACTGAAACAGAACAAGGTAATTAGAAAACACACTTTTTACGATTTTTCGCAAAAAATTCCACCATAATAGAAGAGGTAAGGGCTGGGTGGTTGTCTGCATTATGAACAAAAGCAAGATCCATAGAATGCACGAAAAAACTGCGTGAAAAGAGTTAAGCTAAGAGAAAAACAAGAGATTTTCGAAAACAAGGTTTTTGCCGGATTTCTCGATCAAATCAAAAAATATGGTTCTGGGACGTTGTCAGCGTGAAAATAGAGATCAGGAGCTTTAAAATGATATATAGCTTGCTAAATTTTGGTTCGAAACAGCGAAGAAAAGGGTACCAGAGCCAAATGCCCCGCGCCCCGCGTTTGGGGTAGCGAGGTAGCGCGCAGCGCGCGGAGACGCAGACAAGCAGCGGAGACAGACCAGAGCCACGGGGCATTTGGCTCTGGTCGTAGATCTCCGCGGGGTCTCAACGAAACCCTGCAACATTATATATCATTCTGATCGTCATGACACGACAATGAGGACTGACAACGTCACAAGCTCTGAAAATCACTCATTAACGAGATAGGCCAGCATTTTCGTGGCGACTCTCTGCGCAAGAATTAAGCGCAGTTTCTCGTTCTTATTTAACTCCAATAGCTCCCCTAAACTTCTGAAACTCTATTTTGATCAAATGAGAGGTTAGCTGAGAAATTTTGTCCTGAATTCTGGCGAAAATTCCACAGAAACCTTCTTTTTAACGTAAAAAAGGCTATAAAAACGCAAGTTCTCGGTTTTGCTGAAAGCTAAAGATATTATTCCCTATATTTGCTTCATTAACATACGTTCCGATATAGTCAGGATAACAACATCCAGGGCGAAGCCCCGGATGACTTCTGTTTTTTTTTCCAGGTGAAGGTTGTGTCCCCTCAAAACTTTCAAAGTGACGGTTACCAGGGTACGTGGCTCTATGTATCAAGGGTATGCTGTACACAGACATTCGCCGTTGACAACAGCGAAAGACACGCCCATTCTAGTTTTGTTTTGGGACAAAATTTTGTCTTGACCCACCCCCAACGGATAATTGGTCGGGATTGCTCCGATATATCGAGACAAAATGATTCACTCGATCGGAATTGTGAATGGTTTCGGTTTAAGGACGTTTTCTTGACAGGAATCGAAGGGAAGTTTTGACAAGGTTTGGTAAGTCTACATATTAGTACACGTCCGATAAAAGGAAATCATACCGCGGTCACGCTCATTCTCATTTTGCGTGCACAAGCAGTATCCGGCTCCGGCGTCTCTCCAATGTTTGACCACACTTTTGGGGATGTCATGTAAGTGACAACCGTTGTATTACAAGAATGTGATTTGCAGTGGATTTGTGATCAAATAGTGTATCGTCCTCTCCACAGATCGTGCTACCCTTGTGGCGTCGCGGACGTGCTACGTGTGACTAACACATTGCAACGTTGGCAGCAACACGTTGGCAACATGCAGCAACATGTTGGCGTGGCCAAAATGTTCTGCCAACATGTTGAGGCATGTTGCAAACATGTTGTTGTCACGTTGCCAACATGTTAGCCGCATGTGGCAGGTCTGAGACGCAGACCGAGGGTAGCACGATCTGTGGACGGGACTATACATTTTTGGGACACCTTGTGCACGTATAGGGCTTGTCAAATTGAGTGTCGTTTGCACCAGCATCTCCATCTTCGCGCTGGGCTCTGCGTCTCTTCTGCGGTACACGCTCCCTAATCACTTCCAATCGATTGATGCTCCGCCTTTCCCACGCTCGCCCTGGGGAAGTGCTCAGAGAGCAGCCCTGCGGAAGAGACGCAGAGTACAGCGCGAAGATGGAGCCGGTGCAAACGACACTCAATTTGATAAGCCCTATACACAAACATAAGGTGCACCCCTCATAATGTTCGCATATAAGCCATCAATGTGGCTGCAATTCTATCGTTTTAACACGTTAACTCCAGCAAATCTGAGGCGCTTATTCGATGACATGTTGAATACGAAAGACAGCCACGTTGATGGTTCATATGGGAACAATCCTGGGGATGCATCATATATATTCATAATTTCAGCTATGCGTTCGTCTTCACAGCCGATGTACGTCAATACGAGTTTGATGCAGAGCGCCTAACGCTCCTGCTTCCCAAAGTTCATCTCCATTTTTCAAAGATATGACGTAACCGTTCTCAATTCCCAAAATCGAAAAGACCGAATTTCAGAACTTGCCTGAAGAAGACTGATTCTGTTTTTCTGTTTTGTTTTTTAGTGATGTGAAGTTTTAATGTTGAGTTTTGTGCGAAGTTTGTGTTTTATTTATTTATTTTGTACGCCAGGAGGCGTGCTTCAATGCAGCGAAACTAGATCAGGGTAGGGTGTAGAAAACGAAAACCAGTAGAAAAAAGAAAAAAAACAACGAAGAAACAATCAAACTCAATGAGTAAATCCAGATCTAGTGCAGTCTGCTTTGCACTCATTGGAGAAAAGAGAAACATAAAACAACGTTGGCAACCCTGTTCCCCCTTCGCTCGTCATCCCGATCAGACACACCAAGTGGAAGACCGGAAGCTCGGCGACCGGCCATACTGGCAGCCTCCGCTAGACAAGCCGAAACGGGTGTACTGGCAGAGGGCGAGCTCACCAAAAAAACCCTCCCCAGGAACCCGCCATGGCCGATCGCTCAGATAATCGCCGGGGGCAGGAGGTCCGCAAACTCGCGCTTTTCTGCAGGTGGTCAGCAGAATTTTGGGGCGTGGCCAAACCTTCAGCGGGCGCACTTCCTTTATGGTCGCATATTCTGCCAGCGGGCAGCAATGCAGCATTTTTACAAGCGCTCGGGAAATAATTTCTTTCAGCGAGCGCTGGCCAAACTTTCAGTAAGCGCTCGGACACTTTTTACGTATTTTCAGACGTCGAGCACAGGTAAGACTCTGTGTGGCAGAGGTGTCACCGTTGGTTTAATTTCTCAGGTGAGGTACTTTCTCTCAACGGAAAGTACCGGGGGGGGGGGCTGCGCGGTCCTCCACAATGGATGGGCGGCCCCCGCAAGTTTTGCATATTCTCGCGAAAAGTCCGCGAGAATGCGGCCACTACGGCAGCTAATCTATAAGGAAACCGCGATTGTTCTCCAGGCATTCGTCTAAAATTTTGTTAAATTTATTCCAAATTTCTACATGCGGACCGCAAAAAATCAGCGAACTATTTTTCCGGTGCGCGCTTGCTCAAAATTCGCATGGCCGCCTACCCCCGGCGATTATCTGAGCGGAGTGGCGGAAGAAGACAAAACAACGCCCAAAGTCTACTAGTATTGCCGCCAGTGTATTTCAAAGGAAACAAACGATCTGAACAAAAAGCCTTCAACGAATCTAACTGGAGATACTTGAGGTAATGAAAAGAGGTAATGAAAAGTTAGATTCGTTGAAGGCTTTTTGTTCAGATCGTTTGTTAATGTTAATAAAGGTAATGAAAAGTGAGAAGATCTAGCTGACAAAAGCTGCTTTTGCTACAACACACACATTGCGCTTTCTGGAAAATATGTTTTTATAAAATTTCAAAAATCTTTTTCTAAAAAATCTAAAAAAAGTCCGAAAATGGCCGCGTCACAATGTCGCGGACAATAACTCTTCGAACGCGAAAATTTTCCTTTAAGTCTTCGTTCGGAGCAAAAACAGAAGTTTTCTTTACAGATAAGCAAACTATACTACAGAGCTAATTGAGGACAATATTCAGGCAGTTTTTACTTCCAAAAAACCCAAGCTTGAATTTCATTTTGCTTATTTTCAAATAATAAGTTCTAACTACCCCTTTCAAGCCAAATTACATGGAGACCTATGCAAAACATCCTAACAAAGCTTTTCAGATAAAATGGATGCTCTTTGCCATCCTCTATGCATCGGACGTGTGCTGGTGAGTTTCTTTGCTGAAACTGGCCCTTGACAGTGCGTGCACATGATCCCGTCTGCACCTCACCACTGACTTGCACCGATTTGCAGACCTGTAGCTCGGCCGACGTCATTCTACGAACCTTCCCATAGGCTCATTCACCAGATCATGATTTCCTGGGTGGAGGACATTAGGTCGCCGAAAGAGGGCGGTCCCCGCGGTCATTTGCGACAAATACGCACCCTTGTACATACGCGGACATTCGTTCCTGCAGGGAATCCGCGCGGGACTCTTCCAAATTCGGCGACCTAGTGTCCTCCACCCTGATTTCCTCGACGCAATGGTATGCAAATGAGTTGAGTTTGGGAAGACCCAGAGATTTGATGGATGAGCGATGTAAAAAGGAAGGCGGCTTCTCCGCAGCTTTTTGGCGGTCACTATATATCCGGATCGTCCCGAACATGACGGAGGTGTCGCGCATGTTCTCAGTGAGCAGAACACCGTTTCACCTGCGGTCGTCGAGAAAACAGAACGACAAATGTCTAAATAATTGGCAGATTGTCACACATGTATCCGTGGCATCGGGCGAGAAAAGGGTTTCTTTGCATGCATTTGTACAAGCGTTAGAGGCACGGCTCGGCAGATTGACCTACCACAGATTTTGACACAGATGGATAGGAGGCCCTCAAAGTGAACCAAAACA
This sequence comes from Cylicocyclus nassatus, assembly GCA_958299035.1. Classification (NCBI taxonomy): domain Eukaryota; kingdom Metazoa; phylum Nematoda; class Chromadorea; order Rhabditida; family Strongylidae; genus Cylicocyclus; species Cylicocyclus nassatus. The sequence continues at coordinate 22,685,168 of CATQJL010000305.1, read as the reverse complement.
GCAACTCCGCGCCGAAAATGTGAACTCTGCAAGCGAGGGGGGCGGCCCAAACGCCGCTCCCCTTCCTCCTTTCGCTCCCCTAACACCTTGTTCGGACGAGTATTCTCCGCTAGACAACGCGGGATCCCCCAACCGCTTTCCCGCATTGTGCATGCTATACAAAGCCAAAATTACAGGCAGCAGGGTCTTCGTGCCAGGGCCTCCCGACTTTCCTTTGAAAATTCTCGTCCGAGCTGCCTTTTGGAAATTGAAAAAAACGCCCCGAAAAAGGCCTTTTCACCACTTTTAAAACTCAGATTCGGGATCTACGGGTTGAGAAGGTCCAAAACATGCAAAAAGATGGAAATGCAAAATCTACCGGGACGCTGCCTTTAAGGGTGGTCAGTCTAGTATAGGAAAGTAGTGATGTCAATAAGAAATTCAGTTGCCTGCAGTAGATTTTTGTAGCCTGTGCCTTACCCAAGAGATAGAACGGTTTGATTTGTTTGAGAGAAAGATCTCTAATGCCTTTTGTGGGCACTGCCACATATATGGGCCTTCACAGTAACTTCCGCGTTTGAGCTAACTCGGTCGACCACTGCAATGATAAACGGAGTCCAAGAAGAACCAAGAAAATTTCAAAAAATAAAAGACCGGTCAAAGTTCATCACACGTTTATCAGAAGGAACCACTTCAAAGACTAAAAAATCAAGAATAACTTCAGCCAAGTATAACGTCCATACATACAACACGTCTGTAAAACGTCTAATCATGTCAGTAGTACTTCTACATATCACCAAATATTATGCAAATAAGTCACGAATTCTGATAGTAAGATATAACCGCGATGACATTACGGTCACTGCGACGCAATCCTACACACTCAAACGCAAAGGAGAGGTCGAGATGAAAAGTTAAACGATGCGAATTTCGTCATATTCGTGTAAAAAGCGAGGGGAGAACAGGGACAGTAGACTCAGAGGAGATTAGCGTTCATATAAGTTGCACTTAGCGATCCAAGAGTGAAAAATCTCAGTGAAGAAAAAAAGAGCGGCTTCCTTACGCACTGCAAAGTGGCAGCAGAAATTGAAACGAAACATGATCGCCACAAAGCAACGAGCTGAACCCTGTCATTGGAGCAAGATATATGGTGAATGACAAAGAAAAAAACAGAATTCAAAAATGACTACATACATAATCCCTTGAAAAGAATCAAGAGGTAAACGAAAAGCCCGAAAAAGGTAGTAACAACGACATGAAGTCACATCATCTTTGTGTACGGCCTTCAAGTAAAGAAACGACATTGCACCACGTCTAGATAAAAAAGTTGTCTATGGGATAATTGTGGTTCAGGGAACGGACTAGTAGACAGCGCAAAAGTCATATATATTGAAAGAGGGTAACAAAATGAGTAACAACTAATTATTTATTTTTCTTTCGATCCCTCAGCGTGGAGTTAGATGTCGATGAATTCTGAATGATGATTGCCATAAAATCGCGAAATCCAAACGCAAAAACAAATGCTTACACTAAGCTTTTCTCCTAGTTGAATCGCACCTCCGAGAGCGCCGAGTTGCCCAGCATTTGGAGATATGAAGTTCGTCCACAAGAAAGAAACTGCCTCGTCAACCTGAGGATTAAGCATCAGTGCATGCGAGAACTTACAAAAGCGTTGAGGAAGAAATTTGTCCAAAAAAACTTGGAAAAAAGAAGAACGTGGTACTGAGGAGCAGCCAAAAAATATACATATGACTTTGATTGCGGCAGCGGACTAGATGAGTTTATTTTTCCTGTGAAGCTGAGAAATTGGCATAAAAGTGCTTGCGCTACACAGTGCGGACTTTAACAGCTGCACCGCAAAGTACATGAATCCTAAATTGTATTGACATCACGATAGCAGTGGAAAAGATGAAAGATTCCAAAAAAAAAACGAAAAGCAAACGATGTCAAGACTTACCCAGCCACTCGCTTCGCGTAATGTACCGGAATATCGCGCATATGCCCATACAGTAAGAGCTCCAATAACAATTACAAGTACAGAAGAGAAGATGCCTATTACAATCATGATGTGAACACTAATAAAATGAGGTATCCGACTGAATCGACTCACCAGCAAAGAAGTTTAATCCAATCATTTGACAAAACTCTTGACAGATATAATCAATGATCATTAAAGATACCAGTACAGCAGGTGTACGCATAGATTTGAACAAGTTTTTACCATTATTCATTTTCAGATAAGACTCGTAATTCTCCTATAGATATAGCGATGTTGAGATGTCAACCTGATGAACGCACACCTGACTGCTCACCTCAATTTCACTTTCGAGCCTTTCCAAGAATTGCAAACTATACTCCGTTCCTCCCATTTTCCTAGCGTTACGGAATTCTCGGATTGCATCATTCTAAAGCAGTAAAGCAAAATGGCAATACTAACAAAGCAAACAAGGCTAATATCATTCAAACAATGTATGATTGTTTATACAGTATATGATAAATCGAGACTCGACAAAAAGGGATTACCTTGCACATTTCATGCTGTTCCCGTAATTCGTTAGTGCTCATGTAAGGTGTGTCCCCACCGCATATCTGAATCATCGTACAATAGATTACTACTTAGACACCCGCAGACACATTGCGTCTCACCTCCTCCATCTCTTTTTGGTAAAGGGCTCGAGCACTTGCTACAGCAGCCAAGTTGTTCGCTTCAGCTGTTGCCTAAATAACAGTTTGAACTTGGCTTAGTACTCCACAAGTAAGACTAAGCCGTTATTGGGATACAAAGAAAGAAGAATTGGTGCAAGCCGAAGACAGATGAACATTGAATGAAAACGAACCATTAGCATGGACTTGGGCTCCGGTAAATCTTGTCCTTGGAAGATCTTCATGTACGACTGAAACAACAAGAAGTCAGATGTGTAATTCAATCAGATCAACAAAGGACGTCTAGATTTAAGATACAACAGAACAAAGTTAACATTAAAAAATGATCTCAAAAGTTGACTACGCTAGAAATCCATGACTACCAATCTTTTCCAATGCATAGTCGAAAACGAGTTTGGCTAATCGTAATGGCGATAATCGACTGAATCAATTTCAGATGGAACTCACTTTGAAATATTCAACCAGTTCTCGGCAAGTCACTTTGTGACCGTTGATTTCCTTCATCGATAAACTTTTTGAATCAAGTAGGGCTGGTACCATAATCCGCAGCTGTTCTTGGAACTTTGGGTCGATGTCTGAAAAAGTTCAATGGTGACCTGATAAGATCACTCATAAAATTACTCATGGTGACAAAACATCTTTCCGTATCAAAAAGCAAACGGCTGTCAGGAGGAACATCATTTTACCTGCAAGCGATCCATTGAATGATGGGTTGGTGGCAACTTTGATTCCAGGATAAGGCATCAGGAAACAAGAGATGTTTTCGAAACAACTTCGAATATGCTGCCGAAGTTGTTGGAGTTCAGGATGCTGTTTCGCAGATACCTGAGAAAATCGTCCATTCATAGTACGCATGCACAAAAATAGCTTTTCTTTACCTGAAGCCGTTCTTCCATAATCTTTTGTCCGCCCTTGTAGCCGAATTCGGCTTCGTAGGGGAACGACCAGTCCCGGACAAGGAATTGCAGCGACTGTAATAAATGGTTGGAAAAAAAATACATGACGGCAACGTATTAGTGATTATTTTCTTCTGAACCGATGACAAGCACCAGACGGGAAAAGAATTTTTAACGGATAATCTTCGCCTTATCTAAACCGCATGAAAGTGTTTCGCCTCGGACAGCATCAGTTCACAATCGAACATTAGTGACTTGTTAGAAAGTCATTCAAACAACTGCCCTCGGCGAGATCCCACCACCGTGAATGGTCTAATAAGGGTGAATCTTTTTTTTCAATCAAGAACAGTTGCATAAACGACGCGCGCATACTTGTTCTCTGTGAGCGAGTCTTCGACGATACTTAACCACAGAGATCACCTCTTCCTTCAGAAAAATCACCATAATTAGAAAATGGTCCATATTTTGATAAAAGCAATATTTCAGTCAGATTCAAAAGTAGCCTTCACAATCGCTGACAATGACAGCTCAGCCACACCTTATGAGCTTTAGGCGCAGTTCTTGCAGGAGTGCAGCTGCGTGCAATTACTCGAGCATTACTTACTACAGCTACCTACTATGAAATGATGAACCCTCAGATCCTCCAATCGGCCAAGCATTGCCTCCAATTTAGTATATGTTGTTAAAAAAAGGAAACTTTCTCTCTCTAGCCGTTCCTAAAGCCCATCAAATTTCGCCCACCCCACAATCATAGTTATTTAGTTTAGAGATACGATTGCCGTGCACTGACTGGCAGCTGTCAAACATGTAGCATGTCAGATTTGCAAAGCTGTAATAACGGAAATCGACGCGAAAAACGAATCGCAGTTCATTTCTCATATTTCACAGCAGAGACCTCGACCAACCAAATTTTAGACAGGCACCTCCACATCCAACTCTATGTAGTGGGTGTGCGAAGAGAATAAAAAGATCTTTTTGCGCCCGCTACCGCCGGTAGTTTCTATTTATAACGTTGTTGATCTGTGCTGGATCCGGCTCTGACGTACATCATCAAAAAAATTGGTAGCGGCAACGGTACCTGGAACGGCTTGCTGTGCGTGTCCTCCAATGCTAATCGACCGTACTCAGTGAACATTTGCAAATGCTGCAGATGGTCCTCTTGAATGTTGTGCAATAAATTGTAAATCTGAACGAAAGAATGGAAAATGAACGTAAACTGATAAGATCATCTTGTTACTAATGTGAGCATTAACAAATTCTTTCTAATCATGTACGAGTATTTCTGATTTCCAAAATTCTGACTCATATATAAGAAACCCTTACTCAATAGAGGCCCTTTTACTCAATAGAGGCCCTCTTCAACCTATCATCCTTTAAGTGGAAGTTTTGCGAAAAAAAGAAGAAAATATCATGGAAAGCGACTTGGCAGCAATTATATCTTCGTATTTTGGAGTACTCAGTGCAAAAATCCCACGAGGCTCTAACGATGGACTAGCTTGGATGGCCAATTCGCAGTGCTAAGCCATCCGTCAAACGTTTGCAAAAGATTTAAATTTTCAGTAAAGCCCGAAGTAGTAGAAATAAAGTATTAGAGTCCAACATCAAGTAGAATAAGATAGTAGGGAGAACTCTTCTGCTAGCACAGGTTAAAGTTTTGCACTACATACCTGCATGGAAGACACCATCGTGGACAAAGCAAAGATAGTTGCGCAATCTTTGACTGTGCTTTGGGAATCAAATGTTCCCTGGGTGTCCATGAGAATGACGGCGATCTGAAATCATTTGTATAATAAAAAACAAATTAGATATGAAGTTGAGTAACCTCTTGCCCATCCCGATCCTTCATGATAAAAGGTTCACTCCAGATAAGTATTCCGTTAGTATCGCGTTTACTTCCGCCTCGCCACGAAAAACCTTCTAGGTAATCCTTAGACACGGTTAGCCAATCCATGTTCCCTGAACCGTCTTGGTCTAAACAGGTCATTCAGTGTTGTGCATAGCGTGCGTAGCGTTAGTGTAGATATGAAAAATAAAAAAAGTATTATAAAAAGAGAAGCAAGAGCAGAGACAAAGCTATATATATATATATTAGGTCGTCTCGTAAGTTTTTTTTTCTCGTTATATTTTGTTATTATATTATATGTATATCATGTTATAATTTTACTGCAATAAGTCACACACTTCTCATGTGATTGAAATGCAGGGTATTCGATAGAGCACAGCAAGCTCTATAAGATGGCGTGTAAATGTCCGCACCAGCTTCAGCACATCACGAGTTAGAAGACGAAATCTGAGAACTTTTAAAGCCCAAAACATTGAAATTCATATAACTTTGTCCAAAGAAAACTTACCAGATCCCAAACTTGCTCGCGCATATACACTCCACACAGCACATTCTCATATGCCGCTGCTGTGTTGTTTGTGTGCTAAAAACCGAGACAAAGCGATGCTGCGCTGTTTTCACGCACGTAAATGTATACTACAGGCCTTCAATAATACATCAGAAATTTTTCAGCTTCCTGAAAGCGCTAGTTCTTGAGAAATACCGAATTCAGCTTTTTTTGCTAATATTCCATGTTAAATCAATATTTCTCGGAAACTAGAGAATATAAAAAGCTGAAATCTCTGTACCTCTAAAGGCCTGTAGTATAAATTTACTCTATGGAGATAGCGCAGCATCGCTTTTTCGAAATCTTGAAATTTTAGGTTTTCTCGGTTTCTAGCACAAAACCAACGGCACCAAACGCGTTCTGTGGAGTACATATGCGTGAGCAAGTCTGGGACTCAGTAGGTTTTTTTGGTAGAATTATAGAAAATCTTTAATTTTTTTGGGCATTCAAAAGTTCTCAGGTTTCGGCTTTTAACTTCTGATGTACTGAAGCTGCGAACACTTACACGCCATCTTATAGAGCTTGCTTTACTCTATCAAAAGGTACCCTAATTTCACGCGTATAAGGCGCACTTTCTTGATTTTCAAGCGAGCCGCTCAGCCGCTTCTTTGTGTTTCGGAAAAAGATCCTTATACCGCCAATTCTCTTGAGCAATATACAGCACGTTATAGGGTCCTTTAGTTGTAAAGTCCTTTGGCGTACCTGGGCTGGTCAATCTTAGGGAACGGCCATAGGTTGTCGATGTTGTCGGTGTTGTCGGGGTCAGAGACAGTTTAGAGAGCGCGCGAAACGTGGAGGCTATCATAGGTCCTACAACGACCGGCAACCTCGCAACCCCGACAACACCGACAACCTATGGCCGTTCCCTTAGAAAAAAAATCCCCCGCGCTTTATACGCGTGAAATTAGGTTACCCTGCATTCTAATCAGAATTGAGAAGTATGTACCTTATTGCTTTGGAAGTCAAAATTGAAAAAACTTATGAGACAACCCAGTATAACATAAGAAAAAACGAAAAAAAGCAAAAAGCGTCAAAGCGTTAATATATTTACCCACCTAAGCCTTTAGCGCGCCACTGCAAATATCGCAGGAAAAAGTTTAGCAGGAAAGATTTGCCCATACGGTAAGCACCAGCTACGCCAATCACGGCTACCTGTAAAGAAAAAAATCTATATGCAAGTTTGAACAGATAGCTTGAAGGATTTTCGAAGACTTCCGGAAGATCCCTTGGCGGTTGATCTTCCCGAAGTCAATTTCAAAGTTACAGCCTCAATTGGAATTTCATAAGAACCCTCGCTGCAAATGGAATACACTTTTCCACTTATGGAACCATACAATGCGTAAAATTGCAAATCTTGAAGCAAGACAAGAGCGAACTAACCTTTTTATCAGCAACTTTTGGATCGAGTAGAATCTTTTCAAGTTCGGCAACATTAAGCTCAAATGAGTGATCAACATCTTCAACCACTTCAACTATCCGAACCGGATGAGCACCGCTCTTCGGTATGTGCTCGTCCTACAACAAACTTTCGTAACTTCAAATGAATGGAACGAATGTAAATAACTCTATAATAACCAGTAAAGATAACGATGAGAAAATTCAGATACATGAAGAATATGAACAGTTCAGAGGCATAGGAAACTCCAAAACCTGCTACTTACCTCGCTCCTCAAATCTTTATCCTTAGTATCACCGTCCAAAATTATTTCGCCCATTTTCTAAAAAAAAAAATAAGCTTAGATTTATAGAATTGAAGATCAAGGTGTTTCTTGCGATTATTTACGACATGTCTGCAATATTGTGATAATAAACAAGATGAAGCTTGTTACCGACAGAATATGAAAGGCGTGCACAATGAGTTGGCTATTATATTTGAGACAGATCAAACTCCCGAAATTGATGTAGAAGGAAAAAATGATGAGGATTCCAAGCGAGTCTTTGACGGGCCTGTACTTACTCAACGAACTTGTGGGATATAATAAATTGAGTCCAACAGCAAAGTAGAAAAGATACATTCACGCAAAACCTCCCTTCATTTCACTTTATTGAGCCATATCAGATTGCTACTGGCAATAAAAACGTACTATACTAAAAGCAGAACAAATTGGACTGCCACAACAGGTACTCATTACGTAAAGGTTGTGCTTGCCTTGCAAAACTAGCTAGACACCCTGAAGATGATAAGATAAAACTCGGTCCTAAGCTGATCAAAGGTACCGCATCAAAGAAAAAACTTTGACAGAAGTGAGAATGATTGATGAGACCCTTAGCGATGAGCAATAAAATCATTGAGCGTTCTCGTTCATTTGAGAGAAGAAAGACAAGAAGTGAAGTTTCACAAGCCCAATTTGATAAGCCAAACTCAACTTCAAGTCAGTAAAGAAGAAACACACTTTGACGTCAGTTAAGAAAAAAAGAGGAAGACAGATGGTAATCCAGTTCTTACTTACTACCACCCATGGCAAAATTGGTGGCCCAAAGAATAGTCTTCACCTCCTCCAAAGGAACAGAACAGCTTTTGCATAGATGTGAATAGAATAAGGATTACTCAGAAGAGTACCGGATGACTGTGGCTACGGGCGTATGACGACAAAGTATCTATTAGCATGGCGAATAACTAAGAGCATAACAAAAGGAAAAGAAAGCTTTGCAGAAAAACTTGTTCCTTGAGCTTCATCGTCTTCCTTGGTGATAGGACCCTTCCGGAATGACGCTCGATTATAGGGCATTTGAAAGATCGTGACGATGGCGCGACCGCGCACGACACGCACGCCACTTCCGGAAATTGCATTTTCTTGGTTTTCATCGCTAGTAGAATTTTTTGCTTACGTATGATAATATTTAGACACTGGAAGTGACTGAGCTGAACGTTGAGTAATGCCTTCTTGACGAGCGTTTTATGCTCCTGTGAATGCAAAGACCGCAGCAAAACCCATCGTCACGATTTTAGAATGAACTATACCTTTTGCGGGCAATTTTCGCATAGGTGAATAAAAATTTTTATAGAAGAAAATGATATTTCCGTATATAGAAAAGTCCATATAAAGCACATGTTTACCACCACGGCTCAAATTCATTGTGAATGACATGGCTGGGACAGCCGATTCAGATAGAACAATAATTCGTGGAAGGCAGCACTTTCAGAAGAATCGAAAGCCGCGCAGGTGAGTCGCCTTAATCTATACTGAATAGTGAGGAAATTTCTGAAAAGGTAGTCTGACTGTTCCAGCGATTATACAGTCTTTATACTAAAACTAACGCCCTATGACCTAAGTGTGTTCAATTGATTTTCACATGCTATTTACAGTTCTGAATAGGCAACAGAGCATACGGTAGCTACTGTAAACGATAGTGCATCTAATGAATTTTGCAAAATAAAAAAAAATGAATGAAAAGAGCTCAATCATAAATTCGATGACCGATGACTATGAGGTCAATTTCAGAAAACCTAAAAGCTTAGAGAACACGTGGCACCCGACTTGAAGGGAAAAACACACTTTCGAAATCGAACACAGATTAAACAAGTTCATTTACAATCAAGATTTTCGCATGCGAAGAAGAGTTCGACAGGGTAATACGTCCCAAACGAGCTACAAAATTACAAAGTGAGCCTGGAATCGATGCGTAGAAGGATAACAACTGCAAAACAACATCGTAAAGATGAAAAACTAGCATCGAAAGGCTCAAACACTGACACCATCCAGCATTCGCCGGCTGAAGAGAACGCGAGAGAAACAGAGTGCACGTGCGGGCGGCGCTAACTGTGCAGAGACGCAGGATCAACAACTCGCTGCGCTTGTCGCCGTCGACGCGCCGTCAACATGACCTTGGGTTGCTCTGCGCGCGTCCTCTAGCGTTGGCCGAGGCAGACGTAAATAGCTGGACGGTCAAGCATCAGGGTTCTACGGAGCCTTGGTTAATCTGTTCCATTCCTGGCTATGCTTAGGAACCCGTCATACTTCGCCAAGAAAAGCGCAAAAGCGCCGAAAAAGCCCAAAAAAGCCCATAAGAGCCCAAAAAGCCAGAAGGAGCCGGAACGCCCCCTTCCGCGCGCACGTTTTGGCGCTGAGGCATGTGCGTTGATTTCGCAACCGAGTCTTTTCGCTTCATTTTCTGCCGTCTGTACATCAAAATAAAGTCAGAGTTCTACCAAAAGTTCGTTCCTGCATCCCGGCGCTTTCGGGCTTTTTCCGGCTTTTCTGGGCTCTTTTGGGTGCTTTTGGGTTTTTTTGGCGAAGTATGAGGGGTCCCTTAGGGTCGCTTGCATTAACATCGGCCAGGGAGCGTATCGCAGCTCAAAAGAAAGCTTCATATCCTAAAGCTCCGAACTTCTGGATTTCACGCTGTCTACCTATCCGTTGGATTTCACGCTGTCTACCCATCCGTAAGTAATCCTACCATCCTTCACTACGAACATATTACACACAAAGCTGTACAAGCCCATTTTCTAGCATTTTGTATGGTCCCCTGATGGTCCCTGGTGGCCGACCGTCTTTTCTTCAGTCATTTTTCTTTCTTCAGAGATAGCGAAAACCTAAAGTTCTACTGTTCATCTAGCCCAACAGTGCTAAGCATGTTGCTGACAAGAACAGACAAGTTTTTGAAAAATCAAATTTTTCGACAAATTCCAACATTCGACCTGTGGTTCATCGCAAATTTCATGACTCCAATACATCATTTGTTCTTATCAGCAACATGCTTAGCACTATTGGGCTAAATGAACAGTACAACTTTGCAGTGTTCTCGCTAACTCTGAAGAAAAAAGAACTACTTTAAGAAAAGACGGTCGGTCGTTGGGCATCACCAGGGGACCATGTAAAGAGCTGGAAAATGCGGCTTACACAGCTTCTCGCTCCTGTTCATGTTCATAGTGAAGAATAGTAGGAATCTTACGGATGCATAGGCACTGCGAAATTCAGACAAGTGGAGCTTAAGGATATGAAGCTTTCTTTAAAGCTGCGACCCTCCTTAGCGGAGATGTTAATGCATGCGGCCCCTAGTTTGTCCCAGAAGGGATCGGCCTCAACCGGCTCGCGCCGCATTTGCGGTCGCTATGACATTTCGTAATGGGTTCGTGTCTGCTCTGTATTCACTTTTTCGTGGCTAGGGCGGGAGAGGGGGCCAAACTTATGACAAAGAAATAATACAGCTAGGATTATTCAAATGTTTAACATTTAACAAATGCATTACATACAAGTATAAACAATTAAGCAATTTCAGAGATGTAAAAACCTTTGTTTCTAACATAATCTACAGTACGATCTAATTATTTGGCCTCTGATCTATTTGAACTACCCCACAGGTATAAAAGGCGACCAGGGTCAAGCAAGGGGTGTGGCACATGACCGCTGGTTACGACCCCCCCCCCTGATTGCTGTCTTGATAAGACCCCCCCCCCCCTCTGGACTATACCCTTAAGATAGCATTACTTGGAGGCCCTGTCAAACATAATGGGCAACATATCCATAATGAGCATGTCAATTAACCCCTGTAGACAAAGTTTGAGCGAATTCTGAAGATTCAAGATACTAGGCTACCTAAGTGAAATGGTCAAATTCCAACATGGTTAACTTTGTTTCAAAGGTGAATTAGCTATCCGTTTTCGCACTCAAGACAAAGCACTACTCCTTCTTTGTCCATCTCAGGAATCCCGCTTCAGAAGACCTCCAAACTGTGGAATTAGAAGCCAACCAAAATCTCGTTTTTCCCATTTTTCGCTTTTGATCGCTATGCTTCCACCAAATATTACTCAGAGGTAAGAAGACGAATCAGGCTCAAATCACTCCTGTGAAAACTAGGTGATCTATGCTATCGATCCATATAAATACTGTCCGCTAAAAATGTTTTTTTGATATAGTTAATGGCCTGCGGCACCCCTCCTCAAAACCTGCGGCAGCCGCAGGTTTTGAGGGGGGGGGGGTGCCGCAGGCCATTAACTATATCAAAAAAACATTTTTAGCGGACAGTATTTATATGGATCGATAGCCTAAACCTCGTAGATTCCATAGGGATGTTTTGAGCCTGATTCGTCTTCTTAGCTCTGAGTAATATTTGGTGAAAGCACAGCGATCAAAAGCGAAAAATGGGAAAAACGAGATTTTGGTTGGCTTCTAATTCCACAGTTTGGAGGTCTTCTGAAGCGGGATTCCTGAGATGGACAAAGAAGGAGTAGTGCTTTGTATTGAGTGCAAGAAGAGGTAGCTTACTCACCGTTAAGATGAAGTTAATCATGTTTTAAATTACTGCTTTATACAAGGTTGTTTACTGCTCGGAGACCTCAGAGTTCGCTGAAACTTGGCGCATAGGGGTTATTCGACACGCGGATTACGATTATGCTTGATTAGAGGTACGGTAGGTTACGGTAGGCATACGGTATCTGCAAGTTTTTGTCGTTAAACTTGAATTTTGCAGGATTTCAACAGCGCTTTCATCAAGTCAATTTAGTCACACAGCTTGTACAAGTGCTTTTGACCTTGGGTCGATACGACCCCCCCCCCCCTACCTACCCCCTCTAACGACCCCCCCCCCCTGCGGCGTGCCGCACCCCCCGCTTTACCCTGAAGGCGACCCTGCTATGGTGTCACCACTCTTCTCCTCCTTCAGCCACTCCTCCCTACTGAGGAGCCTCGGGAGTGGTCTTATACAGTTTCCTGTCTAGGGGTAGAGGCGAAACAGGAGAACATTAGAATTAATTAATTATTTGTCTTTATCCGCTTCAGAAGAAAAGCGGTGACACAAAATAAATAACGGAAGGTTTGAGCAGAACAAAATCTTTTCAAATCATCTGTCATTTATTGACTACAGCCCCGGCATGTGTTGTTTCGGAGGATTTTTGAAAAAGAAGTTTCATTATTTTGCAAATTTCTACGAAGTCCCTACAGCTGTAAAAGTTGTAAAAAAACAACTGTTTGCAACAATAATAAAACAAAAAAAATTGTCCCCAGTTTAAAGGACGTCTAAGAAAGATGTGATTCTAGAGCCATATCTATCAGTGCGTTTATCTAAACCATCATTGGCTCAAAAAAGAGGAGGCAATAGTTTGATCCGCTCTCTTTGCTATATGATAGATTTTCAAACGTTCCAATCGTCCGAATCAAAAAGGTCCAAAATTTAGTGAACTCTCCATTATTTATGCTCCGGTTACCCCAATTTAGGAAACATGAGTTTTTCAAACTTTTACATAATGTAGTTCGAAGTAATATCGTATATCAGCCCAAAATTGGTGTCATATGACTGCAAAGTGCGCTGTAAACAAGCCTTTATTTACTCGAGCATTATTTGGATTTAGCGCGCGCGGTGAGGGAGAACACGTACATGAGAGCATGTCATTCGTATACTAACTTGATGGTTAGCATATCTGGAGGTCATTTATTTGTGTCATTCAACGTGGCTGCCTTTCGATCGTTTTGACACGTTATTTAACTCCGGCAAATTTAACTCATTGACGACGGCGCCTAATTTTGCGTGGCGGCGCTGTGAGACGACGCGATTTTCCACAACATGGAGTTCTGTGATTATTTACGAATTCAAAATTGTTTTGTAAACAACTACAACCATCTACTTGGACTAGAGATCTACAGGTTCCAAAAGTGCAAAAAATTGGAAAAAATACAGAACTGTGGAAGAAGTACTAGATCTGGAAAGGATATGATTGCAAGAGGTGTGGGCCACCGGTGCCAATCGTCGGCAATGGGTTAAGGCACTTATTCGAAGTTGCCATGTTAAAATAATCGAAAAGCAGCCACGTTGGTGATACCTAGGGGAGAATTCTGGGGGATAAACAATGTGTTTAGCGGCTCTTATGTTACGCCCTTTGCTCTTACCCCAAAAACGAAGTTCAACTGACCCCAAACCATCTGTGCCGGGCGCTGAGTGACGGCATGCTTTGTTTAGAACCGTACGAAGTGGAGGAAGCGGGGGAGGCTCATCAACAAGTCATAAGTACTGGCGACTCAGGAACTTTGTGCAGTTTAATGGAAATTCCGCTTGATTTTTAGTGCGGTAAATTTTGCGCGAGGGGACAAGCCATGCTAGTAATTACGGAATTTTGCGCGTAGTGGCCGCCATTATAGGCATAGCTATTTGCGTAAATTTTACCAGACCATCTCTTCAAGCGAGCGCTCTACAGTAATCGGAAATTCTTCTCGAGTATAACTTGTGTAGTAGCTGCAGTTTTTGGTTATTGGCTTCATACGAACAAGAGGTGCAAGAACGATCTGTAGCCCGCTTGACAAAAGCAGAAGTTTAGCAACCTGCAATAAAATTGGGAGAGCTGCAGAAAAGTTTTCCAAGAAAAGTGAGTCGATGCTATGAAGTTTCTGCCTTACCTCAAGCAGGCGAGAGTTCCCCGCTTTTGCAAATAAATCTATCGTCTTTCAAAGTTTTTCTGCATATCGAAAACAACTTTCCGCGTAATTTTTGAAATTTTCTGACCTAAATTTACATAAGGGATAAGATCACGTGCAGCGTTGGCAGAGATGCGCTAAAGAATGATACATTTTTTGTATGAAAGCAATGCCTTTATTGAAGTTGCGCCCTAGTTGAAGGGGGACAAAGTCAAAAAACCTTTAAACGAACGACAAAAAATATACGATGACTCCCGACTTTTCTCCTCTTATTACCAAATCTCAGATTAGACCATCAAGCTGCATGATCGAAAAGTCAAAGTGCTTACGCTGCCACTGCACATCAGTTCCACTGGACGAATTTGTGATGTATCAAAGCTCGACACCACGCTCTTACTTTCCTTGCTTTTTTTACACAAAACTTTGCTTTGCTCGCATTGCTTAGCCTACAGAAGGTAAAAGTCTGGGAGACAATATTTTGTTTTTCTGAATTATGTTTCATTATTTTCTTCTCATCTGCTGACTTTGATCGGCCTCTTTTTTATCAGAACCATAACCGAGGAATTTGGTTGTACATGCTTTGAGGTAGCCACTACTAGTCATCTGTTCTCAAAAAAAATTCTATAATGTGGTTTACCAGAAGTCTAAGAAGTGAGCTGATGGATTTGAAGTTAGACTTTGCTTCTACTAGTTTCGTCGAAGGTATATATTAACGTCAAGAAAAAGCTTCATATCGTTTTTGGCTCAAACTTCAAAGTTGCACATGCAGAGATTTGATAAAAATTACGGACAAAAATGGTAAAGGGAATACTTGGATAGAGACAATAAAATTCTAAATAAGACAGTCTATCTATGGCTTGCGCCACACTTGAAGTACTTCATCCAAATCGTCCATTTCGCTATTGGTTAGATCAGTAAACCTAGCAATAGCGAAGTGGATCAAGTGGATCAAGCGGAACAAGTGGTCGAGTGTAGCGCGTGCTTATACAGACAATAGTTTTTTTCCTCATCAAACTAATCAACGGTTCACAGAAAGAGATAAAAATTCTCATGAATATTACCATACGGTATGTATTTGGTACTGAACATTCTTCATTGGCTAAAGGAATTTACGATCTTTTACAGAAATGTGCGCTGACTGACCTCGTAACTCATAAAAAATCCATTCCACCAAAGTATCGCTTTTTCCCACCGTCTTTAAAACTTGCAATCATCGCCGCAAATGGAGCGCATCGCTCGAATCCATAAAAAGCGACGGAGGAATGCAGTCTTCAAAGTAAAAAAAGATAGGCAAGAAGAAATTTCAATGCAGATGCGTTTTGACTGTATCGAATTATAATGGAAGAACTCGAAGCGTCTAGCTAGCCTGTTTTAATATGTACTTCCATGGCCACTATTTTTTCCATTATGCCCTCTAAAGCATGGGCCCGGCGTTACTGTAAACTTACGAAGGCGTTGTGACTTACAAGAGAAGCATGTTTAGTCGAAGTCAAAGGCCTTTTTAGATGAGATGTATGCCAGGAGTGTATAAAACGCTGATTCCAAATCTGCCTTCCTAGTTTGCGAAACGTTTATGGACGAGGATTTATGATCGTTTATTGCAGCAAAAAACTGAATGTGCAAATACAACAAAAATAGTCGTAATATTTTCTATAGCCCTTTGATGGAGCACTGCTAATCATAGAAGTGTTAGGTTGTCCCAAATGTAAACTACATTTCCAAATAAATTGAGCTGTTCTTGTTCTCCTAACAGACTTAAGGTACATTCGATGAAGCGAAGCAAGCTCTACAAAAAACCACCAAGGATCCAACTAAGTTGTAATCCAGGTAAATTTTGATTTTCAGATTTTTCAGCTACCCTAAAAATCGGATCTCCTTCCAGGGAATTCCTACGGACCTCCAACTTGGTCTTTATATAGTAGACACATAGTAGTACCCAAAAATGTATTTGGCGGATTTTTTTCGGGGCTCAAAATTGAGAAAAAAAGATGGTCCAAAAATGCCAAAATGCTACTTTTTTCGGGGTTTTTATGTAAAACTTGCTATTTCTCGAAAATAAAACACATACAGGAGTAAGGTTTTGAAGTTATAGTCAGTAAGATTTGTAGTATAGAATGACACATGTGGGAGGGGCTGGCGGCGGAGTTTGCCATTTTTGGACATTTTTTTTCGTTTCTCGCTTTCTATGCTCGGGAAAATTTCGATAAGGGCATATTTGAGTACTACTATGTGCCTACTGCATAATGACGTTGGAAATCTGTAGGATTCTTTATCGCAAAAATCCAATTTTTAGGTGACAAAATTATTTCCGATTTTGGCTTCAAACTTTCCATGGAATGCGACTTAGGCGGATCCTTGGTAGATGTTTTGTATCTGCTCTATCGAACAATACATACATTAAGTTTACCAACAAAAACATCTTAAATCATTTGAAAAAGGAGTTTACTGGAACAATCTAATACTTATTCGATAGATTCTCTAAGAAAATATCACAGTTGGTTGCTCTATTTGAGGGCTAGTATAGCGACCATTTTTATCCTAAATGCACTTTTAACTTTCTGCTCCAATAAATACTCATAACTCCTCGTCCACAAATGTTCCGCAGACAGGGAAGACAAATTTGGAATCAGCGTTCTATGCACATTATCGTGTACACCCCCTCTAAAAAAAGCCTCTTGGACTAAACATGCTTCCCTTGTTAATAAATTGCAGATAATAATGAGATAGTAGGGGCGAGATCATAGGAGAGCATAGAGGTTGTGCATTCACATCCATTCCACGCGTCTAGCGACTCACGTTAAAGGCAACGGCCCGGCAGAATTTCGTTTTCAGTTCTTTACCTTTTCGGAGCCTTCTCGCCGTGAGGAACCCATATCTGATCTTTTCCGCGCATGAAAATGGCAAAAATGCGCTTTTTCCGAAGCTTTCTAACAGGGGGAAGGATACTTGGATGCCGTAGCCATTCATAATGATTTGTATACCAAAAAATGCGCTTTTGAATGCTGGTTCGTAGACTGTCTTTCATATCTGCGAAGCGATAATTTGAATGGAGTTATGATTTTTTTTCATTAAAAAAATTGCGTTCCTGCGGAGGGTCAAAATCATCAATAAAAAAATTTTCTCTCCTTTCCAAATGCTGGGTATGATCCAGATAGTCTAAATAAATATTACTACGTCTAAAAGTTTCTTCAGTAGCATCAAACGGTAGGCTAGATCAAGTCTGGTGATTTTTACTATCCAAAAGTAGGCTAAATTTTCAAGGAAAAAAGTTCATAACTTTCTTCAAAAGATCGTTTCGCAGATTTCGAGCACAGATTCAGAATCTGCATTCGAAGGCGCATTTTTTGGTGTACAAATCATTAGAAATGGCCGCGGCATCCAACTATCCTTCCCTTGTAAGTCAGCTCTCATTGGAGAAGTGGGCGGGGCCCGGAGGCGGGGCGCGGCTTTTTCCGGCGTATCTTCACTGAATACGGACCTAAAAATCTTCGAAAAAAGCGCACTTTTGCCATTTTCGTGCGCTGAAAAGCCCAAACATGGGTTCCTCATGGCAAGAAGACTCCTAAAAGGTGAAGAACTGGAAAACAAAATTCTGCCGAGCCGCTGCCTTCAAAAGGGCATACTGAGCCAAATATAGTACGGTAAACCCGGTTTGTGATTATAATAATTCAATTATACATATCTAGCCAGTTGTATGTATTTATACGAGAATTTGTTAGAACAGACACAGCAGTCAGGAAGCTTTCGTTATAGGAATTTTGAATTTAGAGTAAGATTTTTTGCAAAGTCATGTAAGAACATCCTGTTTGAAAAAAGTTTTTTATTCAATGTTGAAGAACTTTGTTCGGGAATATTTTCTCCGTGAACAAGGGAGAAAGGATTGCGACACTGCCCAGTTTTTAGTAGAAGACTAGCTGGCAAACCCGGCTCCGCCCGGCCCTGTCATTATTATATTCGTAATCAGCATGCTCGATTACCCCCCTGTGCCAACTCCCAGCCCCGTAGCTCAAATTTTGCAAAAAATCGATAAAATCGATATCGATCGATAGCGAAAAGTAGCCTATGACACGCTCCCTGCCCCGAAGTATACAGAGTGTCCCAAAAAGATGTGCACACTGTTTGATCGTTAATAACTCTCTTGCTTTCATGTCTTTTGCCGAGCTTGAGGTACCATTGTGTAGAGCGTGGATAAACTTACAAGGGAAGTCACGTAACTTAGGTCAGGCTTTTGAAATGAGACACATATGGTTGGAATCAGCTTGAAACGCTGATTTCAAATCTGCTTTCCTTAGCTGCGAAGCGTTCCTCTGAAGCGAGTTATGAGCTTTTTCCTGAGCAAATTTTGCGTGTTGACCGACTTAGGCATGCTACGGTATCATCATCTAGGTAGTGGTTGAAGTGCATATTATAACCTATCAAAGCTAAATGACTCAATTTGATGTTACTTTGATTTTCCTCCAATTTTTGGGCAGATTTTCATCCAAAGACCTTCTTTCCATATTCATTTGTATGTCAATGACACATATTAAAAAAGCTCATAAATCGCTTCAGAGAAACGCTTCGCAGCTAAGGATAGCATATTTAGAATCAGCGTTCCGAGCTGATTCTAAACATATGTGTCTCATTTCAAAAGCCCGACCTAAGTTAAGTGACTTCCCTTGTTAGATTTACAGTATGGAGCGAATCATTAATCGCTTTTCATTACTGTAGGATCACGGTATGAACTTTCAGCATGCAGCATCACTGTGGAATAAGCCTTTTGCTGAAATAATTTCAAAAAAATCTAAAAATTTGATGTAGCAAGGTTTTCAGTCGTGCTATTTCACAAATAACTTCCCACCAGTTTTTCAAACTTTCTTGATGGCGTATTCACATTTCTGACGAACATTGAAAATCAGTTGTTACCCTAAATCTGAAATAACTCATGAAAGAAACAGTGTACTGATGTGCAATTTTCATAATCAGAATCAGCGACTTTGATTAACCCAGTTCAAGAGTTTCTGGCTTGTTTGGCGTTTTTTCTGAGGCAAAATACCGCTTTCAATGGCTCAAAATCGTTCTCGAAATTCCTACCGTAATCCTACAGTAATAAGAAGCGGCTGATAGGTCGCTCCATACTACGAATCTAAGTTGGACCTCGCTCTAAAGAATGGTACCTCAAGCTCGGCAAAAGACACGAAAGCAAGAGAATTATTAACAATCAAACAGTGTGCACATCTTTTTGGGACACCCTGTATGTGTGCCAAGTTTGGTCCCGATCAGTTCAGAAATAAAAATTTCTATTCCGCACATACGTACAGACATACATACAGACAGACAGACATTCAGCTTTATATATAAGATACATAGAAAGGTACTAAATGAGAAAAACAATTTAGAATCAACCACATGCTACTGGACTTGTGGATGAGCTTGATTTTGAATTTTTGAACAGTAGAGGTAATAATATAGCATTCCGAAGCAGAATAGTCGACCTACATTCAGTCAATGGACGTTCCAAACAAAAACGAACCTAATAATTGGCTGTGCTGATGGTCATGACAAATGTCATAGCGAGGAACATTGTCCTTGATGAATGGGTTATTTCTGAGCAAAAGGTGTGATTTGAAAAATAGCGGTGATTTTTTGGCCACTACATAAACAATCACTGACGTTTGAGAATAGTGCTTGAGGAAAAAAATTGACCACCTTTCGTTGGGTTGACATGAATTTAGACAATGATTGAATTGTTATATCAACCACTCATTTGATAATTTATTCAATAAGATCAATCAATAGAGCTTCGATTAATTAATTATTAATTGCGTAACTATTCGGATGTACCTTCTTAGAAAAGCTTCGTACTATTTGTTGTTCAATCGCTCGGCGAATGAGTATATTATGAACTGACAGTAAAATAAATTAGAATTGTAAAACGTTGGCTAGAAATTCCAGTATATCATGTCAATTCTAAATAAGTTACTTTCTCGAATGAGCCTTTTCACTGAAGTGGTTTCGTAATGCATTGGATAAAGAAGCATATTAAAGCCTCGCATCAAACGACATATCTTACTACCAGGTAGATATACTCCAACAGCAATCCCAGCCAGTCTAAAGGAAACGTTTATTGCTTCATTGGGGGTAGGGGAACGAAGGCCGCCAATTTGAGCCGCCTTTCGCGGCCAACTTGTCCTTTCGCAGTGTTGTTGCATGTCGTTCCAGGACCAGCAGTCCGCATAGGCGGCCCAAACTGGCGGCTTTCGTTCCCCTACCCCTTCACTGAAATCTTTTATCGGCGCCCTTCGCACACTTCAGCACTTCTTAACCAAAGCTGAGTTCTGAGATGTTCTCAATGATTTTTTGGCATATGTCAGTTAACAAAATATTCGGATGGACTGCTGCTTAGAATCAGTAATTGTGTTCAAAAATGCAATGATGAGAAAAAGTTAAGTTTCGGTTGGTAGTTCCTAAAGTTTTGCCGTAATCATAGAATCTAAACTATGCAAACAACCTACTGTTCGCAAATTTATTGCAGCCCTATATACACTCACGATCTTTCAAAACTCAAAAGTCTTTCATAAACGATAAATAAATCGAAAAATCAAAAAAAAAACTGAAACAAAAACATTGATTATAATATGATGAAATGTTTATATAAAAAATAATTCTTTGCTCTTTGAATTTTGTCTAATCAGGTACTAAGTCATGCCATTATTCTCTTCTGGGTGTTATGGACCCTTAGTCGCATGCTCAATTGTACTTTTGGAACGATGATTCAAAAGAGTTACCATTAATCAAGCAAGAATCTGCTGATAACTTTCTGAACGATGACAGCTCATGACATTTATCCTTTACAGAGCAAAAAAGTGTTCTCAAGAGACGCTTGCAAATTATGGAGAAACTGAGGCTCTTATTGTAGGAAAATAAGACATTCAGTTACAGAGAAGACAGAACTTTTGTTGAAGAAGGAGGAATTTGCTAAGCGGTGATGATATAATTACCGATCAAAAGTCATTTTCGTATGATCACACTTATAGATTTTCATACTACATGTTATGAATGTGCCCCTTGTTTGTCTAAGTTTTTGATTTCAATCGAAAATCATAATCTTAATCTTCTTATATATAAAGCTGAATGTCTGTTTGTATGTATGTATGTCTGTCTGTCTGTCTGTCTGTATGTATGTCTGTACGTATGTTCCGAATAGAAAATTCCATTTCTGAACCGATCGGGACCAAACTTGGCACACATACACTTCGGGCCCCGGCGGGTGTCATAGGCTACTTTTCGTATCGATCGATATCGATTTTATCGATTTTTATCGATTTTTTTGCTGAGTTCACCTACGGGGCTGGGAGTTGGCACAGGGGGGTAATCGAGCATGGGGATTCCGAATACAATATTGGTTTTCAGGATCATCGATTACTTTTATCGATTTTATCGATTTTTTGCAAAGTTTGAGCTAGGGGGCTGGGAGTTGGCACAGGGGGTAATCGAGCATGCTGATCATCCCCAAGGGGGTGATCAGCATGCTCGATTACACCCCTGTGCCAATTTCCAGCCCCCTAGCTCAAATTTTCAAAAAATTGATAAAATCGATAAAAGTAATGGACGATCTTGAAAACTAATATTGTATTCGTAATCTGCATGCTCGATTACCCCCTGTGCAAACTCCCAGCCCCGTAGGTCAAACTTTACAAAAAAATCGATAAAATCGATAAAAGTAATGGACGATCCTGAAAACTAATATTGCGTTCGTAATCAGCATGCTCGATTACTCCCCTGGGCAAAATCCCAGCCTCGCATGTCAAAATTTACAAAAAATCGATAAACTCAATAAAAGTAATCGATAATTCTGAAAACTAATATTGTATTCGGAATCCCCATGCTCACTCCCCCCCCCCTGTGCCAACTCCTAGCCCTGTAGGTGAACTCTGCAAAAAAATCGATAAAAATCGGTAAAATCGACATCGATCGATAACGAAAGGTGGACTGTGACACCCGCCGGGGCCCGAAGTGTATGTGTGCCAAGTTTGGTCCGGATACGGCGGAGCCGGGTAAGCCAGCTAGTATCTTAATAAATTTATTTTCCACAAAAACAAAGCAATATAGAGAAAAGCACATATCAATCTGATCTAGCCATTCACCTAAACAGGCAAAAAAGTCAATGATCAATTCAAATGCAATGTCAAATGATGCAATGGTGCTGTACGCAAACTTGTCTAGAAAGGCTTCCAGTTTTTTTTTTTTGAAGAAAATAAGGAACTCTTCCAACACCACTGTATAGGTAGCAATACTAAAATGTACTCCATGGTATTTGTACAAGTACAGTTTACGTTTAGAATCAGATAGCGATGACAATTATCCGAAAGCTAAGCCAAGTAAAAGCTAATTATTCTAAAGAAGGCTAAATTACAATATCACAAACTTGATTATATGAAGCGCTAAAAAACTTCGATAATTCCGAATTTTTTGGGATAGATCAGCGGGTGAATTCAGGTACGCCAACAATAAATGACCCGCGAGAACGTATTGTCTGATTGACTAATTTGATGTCCCCTCCCCATAAATGGGTCGCTAAATTTTCCAATATTACTTACATGAGTTATAACAATGTGTAGGTGACTCGTTCAAACTTGCAATTGACTGAATGATTTTTCAAAAACTTTGAAATTTAGATTGGAATTATAGATGAAATTTTTCGAGAATGAGAGAATTTCCCCCCCCCCTCCAACGGAAATGGTACGCCACTGTTGGCTAGATATGGTAACAACAAAGCGATCCGCAATTACATATTAGTTTCGATTGAACTCATTGACAAGCTATGTGACTATGGTTCGGCGTCGAAATCATTTAGAAGGAATAAAAATTGGCACGGACTTGCAAAGCCCGCCCCTATTTGTAAGTATTGTTTGAGTTGAATACTAGAGCGCGCTACTCAGAATATCCCAGTGGCTACCCTATCCAGGAATTGCGCTTGGGGAGGGGGGGGGGGAAGGGGCGATAAGAATTTTTTTGAAGAAGGTGCGTGGCACAAGCCACGCACTTCGAAAAATTCCGTCGTATGCTTCCTAAAAATTTGCGGGCCCATAACCCCGAAGACCCACGTCCCGAAAAAAGTTTTCATAAGGCTAATTTAAATTCCTAAAAATTTTCAAAAATTAAACAAGTCACTTGCACATTTTTATAACTCATATCATTCTCGGAGAAGGGGGGGGGGGGGGAAGGGGGAAAGGGGAAAGTTACTTATATGAGTTATAAAAATGTGTAAGCAAATTGTTATACCTATAAATGATTAATACAATAAAAATTTTTGAGAATTTAAATTATCCTGGGATATCCTTCAATTATGATAACAAATAATGAAAAAAATTTTTAGTAACGATTACAAAACTCCTTCGTTCCTGTCTTTAGACTGTTAAAATGACCTTAACTAGAACTAACTCTTCACTAAGGCAGAGGTCTGTGAAATTTACTGCAGAGTACTTAGATATAGGTTTATTTCGATTAAGTGTGTTGTCAATAAAGCGAAAAAAAGTAAATAAACGAGTAAATAAAGAGTACGACCAAGTTTTTCAGTCTTTCAATGCAGAGTCACAGATTTTTGATGATCACTACTCAAGCCATAGAATTCGAAAAAATTTTCTCCAGAATAAAAACGGCAGACTGGGTGCCGCTCAAATGGAACTGCATTTCACATAAAATTATGAAATCGGCAACATGGCAACGACAACGCGACAAATGCCATCTAAAAACGTTATCTGATTCTGACACCAATATAGGATCGATTGACATAATGTATAGAATGTATAGAAAATGTAAAAAGGAAAATCTGATTGACTGTTGGTGTGACAGAAAGCGTCAACGACAACGTTCGCTCTTTGACGACACAGGCGACGCGACGCAAAAGAGCGCAGAGGTAAACGGACGCGACTGCACGGACCATCGCGGAAAAACTTCAGCTGTGCGATCGACGGAAATCGGTCGAACGACCAAATCAGCAGGCGCTGTGCTTTCCAGAGGGGAGGGAGGGGGGGTGGACTGACAGATAAGTGGCGAGACTGGCAAGATTTACGGCCCCATACGGGGTTCTTTGATAAGCCCAGATTCTGATAAACTGATATGCTGTGTGCAGAAAGACTGCAAGCAGACTCCATCAATCAAAGAATCCGAGCAAAGATCAATGTGGAAAGGAAGTTAGGTAAGCACGTGAAACAGCGCAATAGAAGAAGAAAACTCCACATGTTTATGAGTTTTTCTTATTCTTTACAACCGTCTTTCTGCTGTAAAACTGCCAGATTTCTTCTTATTCAAGTTCCACGACTGAGAAAGATTGCTATGTCTAAGCGAAAAGCAATGAAAGTTCCGCATGTCATGATTCGTTCTAGAAAAGAAGATTTCTTATCAGGCTTTATGAGAATTATGTATGATTCAGTCATTCGTGGCTATGAGGCACCGTCCACCCAGATTCTCGACTTCGAGATTTTTGTCGTTTCAAGGGGCTTTTTCAGGTCCCTGATTCGAATATGAAGTCGAAAATCCGCGAAAACCCTGGCAATCGTCCCGAGAACCCACAGGCCGGCTTTCCGAAACGGCGATTGGATGGGCGCGCACGGATGGGCGGAGATGGATGGGGAGGGCGGTGCTAGGGTCCTCGGTCATCTTCGTTATTCGGAAGCGATTTTCTCGCTTCTGAAGCGACATTTTGCGCCGCGACTTGGGCACTGGCTTGATAGGGGGCCCTACCATCATAGCTGCCGAAAGCTCAAGACCCTTAAGAGCTCAAGACAACTTAGGGTGAACGGTGCCTGTAATATGTGGTTCTACACCGCGCACAAAAAACTATGACCCTATAACCACACCTCGTCAAAGAATCCCTTTTTAGTTGATTATGCACTACTATCTGATAAATGTCCGACGAAAGTGCAAAGGAGTGGAAAATGAGAAAAATTCAGGAGACTGCCAGCTTTCAATCCCATAGGTCGTGAAGTAGCGCGCGTAGCGTGCAATGCACGTATTAAACCACAAAACTCAACACTTCTACTCCAAGAGTGAATACACTTATATTGCTGTACCAGTGGGAAATTGCATTTGAGGCGAAAATTCTCTAACAAACATAGAACTCCCTCACACTAATATAATAATTGTCCTTTATTATAAAAATCACCTATTAAATGGATCTAATTGCAGCAAATTATCCCATAAAAAAGTGCAATCATTTCGCTTGAGTTGTCCTCAGAATTTGTATATGTCGAAAACCACAGGAGATGAGAGAACGAATTCCGTCATTAGGGAACTTTACGCGGACAACGGATCCTTTCGCTGCTGCATACCGTGTGAGGAGCAGTACTTTGCGGAGGCGGTGACTAATGGTAAGATTCTTCCTTTACCCATTCCAAATATGCTTTACATTGATGAAGGCAACAGAAAGCTGCTTTTCAACACCTCCTTTGTTGGCTCCCAAAGAATTTCTACTAGAATTGTGAACAAGCCAAACTCAACCTTGGTACGAAGATAAGTACTGCTAAATGGCCTCGATGGTGATTCTGTAAAAAGATTAGGAAGACAAAATTGTATAAACCATCTCAGAGCTGTGTTCATACTCGACACGAAACGGTGTTGCAACTATTGGAACGCTTAAATTCAATGATGAGAGAGCTGCCATGAACGCTTGGTCTGCTTTCGAAAAAATGCAGCAATATGAAATAACATGAAAAGTCAGAATATTGATGTCCCTCTTCTATCTCGTTTCCTGTATCCCCCACACGATGTAAAAAATAAGATAGAAGCGCTTACAAACACCATTTAAATCAAACACCGCCCAATCCTTGGTCCCCATTCTCTGTTCGCCGCGCTCGAGGATGTGGGATCCAAGAGTGAGTGGGTGAGGATTGAGCAGTGAAAACATTGAAAGTACCAATTTTCTAGCTTTTCGGTCAAATTCCAGCGCTGTGTCGAAACTGTACAGCTCAGACTGAAGTCGTGTAAAGAACCAGCCTCAACTGTCAACTTTCAAGTATGCATCTGTAAAAAAGCTCGGCAAGTTGTTGCTTTACAACAAGCCTGTACCAACATTACAATGTTGTTTGGCAAGTACAGGGGCAGTTTTGAGATCACCCAAGTGCAGAAAAGATTTACACAGCTCATGCGGAATTGCCTTTGAGTCTAGTAAACTTTCTTTTTGAGTTAGTATACTTTATTTCTTCTACAGATGAAACACTTAGCTACTAATTTGTCTGTCATTTGAATCCAAAAAGTGGTCAGATTTCTCGATTAGGCTTGAGTGAGGAATGGAGTATTGAAAGAGAAGATTCTGTAGAAGTATAAGAAAACAATAATATTGTAGATTCGCTACAAGTTTTTATGATGAAGATTGATGAAAATCTGTAATAAAAATGTAGCCATAGACCCGCATTTGGATATATATGGCCATTAATAAATGTAAAAGGAAGCAAACAAATCATAGGCTAGTAAACCAGTAATTGAAGGTGTTAGACCGTATTCGCGCGTTTCGGGACCGATTTCCCGCTATCTATGTTTTTTGAATTGGCACTACGATTCTTTATATGATAGATAGATACTAACTATAGGCATAGCCACTGTTTTTCAAACACAAATTTTTCTTCCAATTATTTCGGTTTGTATTCTAATTTCCCTAAAATTTCAGCTATTATCGAGCCAGAAAGGGTGTTCTTTTATATTATTAGACTGTCCCGAAAGTTTTGTCCGTTTTTTTCGTCGCTCACTAAAACTCTCAGAACAATAATCCATGGAGAATTAGGTACCAGTTGAATAATAATTTTCATCCTCTTTCTTACAGCTACATTTGTCCTCTGATTTACCCTGTCTTTGCAATTCTATCGCCATGAATTTTTAAGCAGTCCAGCGGTAAAGTCAAACCTTTTTTAAATTTAAATAGTCTTTATCCTGATCTTTTCAAAGAGCGTAATGGTAATTGTTATATAGAGCAAACCTTTGGCTACATTGTACCCATTTTAAATTACATAGGTCCCGTCTACCAAGTCTGTTGTATTATTTTATTTATTTGATAAAAACCGCGGCTTTTTGATTACTTTACCACGTAAGATTACCGAAAATTCAAGAAAGCTCCTTTTTCAAAACAAATCAAACTTGGTTATGTTGCATAAATAATGTTTACTAAGAATCATGTTGCAATTCGCAGGAACTTCAAAAGCTTTCGTGTATTTGCTGCAGATGCGTGTTTCATGACTTAGCCAAAAAGCGAGACTTCCGAAGAAATAATTCTCTGAAGCTAAGAACAGCAGATCAGGAGAATCTAGAAATATCACCTTGTACTCCGAGAACTGCTCTACTCGACTCATATTTAACTCTTTCTGAAACTTTAGAACAAAATTTTTCAAAAATTAGACTAACTTTGAGCAGAAAAAATTGACGGGTAGAAAGTCTTGGCATTTATCAAGAAAAGCAGAGAAAATTGTGGTTCGAAAGTGTATCCTTGAGAAAGAATTGGAAAAGCTGCATCGAATGCATGTTGAAACTCATTCAAGTCTTCATTGTGCGTGGTTTTACAGTGGTTTGAAAAAACCGACAAAACTTTCGGGACAACTTAATATAAATTTTATAACCGCATTCAGCTGGAAAAGAACAATTATCCATGGAATCATAGATCCCTTATGTTCATGACTCTAAGAATAGCAAGAGAAAAATGCTGTATTGACGAGAGCAAAGAGCATAAAATAGTGTCTAAAGCAACGAGAGCAGTGCCACGTTGGAGCTTTGCGAACTACACATTGGCACCGATGTGAAGTGAAAAAAGCTGCCAACACAGCAAACGACATTTCTTTCCGAAGAAGCTGCGCAAATGGAAGAAATGTCGACTGCAATGTTGGACTAATAAATCAATCAATCGGTTATGTTAGTCCAAACAAACGTTTTGTTCAGTCGTATTGTTTGCCTTAATTATTAGTGGCAAGAGCGAAGTACACGGAGGGTATTAAATTGATATGGCTCCTCAAAAATCAAGTCACTTGCTAGAAAGAGCGAGATGAACAGTTTAATTCTGGATCGATATCTATCAGTGGCGCATCAGGATTCCCACTCGCCTCGCAAAAGAGGAGGGGAGAGGGAAATTTTTTTGGTCGAAGCTGCGTAACGTTAGCCATGCACTCCGAAAACTTATTTGGGCTTCTTAGAAGTTTTGCAGACCAATAACCCCAACGAAAGCGTAATTTGGTTTCTAAAAATTGCTGAAAATTACTTTTATTAGATGTCAAGAAAATAACGTCGTTTTTTTTTATTTGCTTGCTTCAACAAAGCAACCAGAATCAACCGTACAAAGGATAAGGGGTAATTGTTCGATAGAGCAAAGCTAGCTCTACAAGATGGCGCTCATGATTTTGCGCCAAGATCGATCCACGAAAAGTTTGAACTCAAAATCTAAAAACTTCCAAATGCTCAAAACATCAAAAAAAATCAGATCTTGTTCAAATAATTTATAGGGACTTCCCACTCACAAACGTCACACTTTCAATATTATGTAGAACCCATATGTGCAGTTGTTGTAGTTTTTCCTTGACTAGAAACTGAGAAAACGAAAATTTTCATGATATTCTCAAAGCAGTGCTGAGCCGTTCTTGCATATGTAATTTTATACTACAAACTTAGTTAAGCGTAACTGTAGATTTTCAGCCTATTCCGGGCGGTAGTTTTCGAAAAATATCGATTTCAGCACTGAAACTGAAAAGAAGAAAGCTGAATTCAACATTTCTTGAAAATTACCGCTCGGAATGGGCTGAAAAATCACAGTTGTACTTACTTAGGCTTGTAGTATAGAACTACATATGCGAGAAGGGCTCAGCGTTTTGAGAAAATCATTAAAATTTTCGTTTTCTCAGTTTCTAGACAAGGAAGAAATACAACAACTGCACATATGGGTGTCTGATATTGAAAGTGGTGGGAGGTCCCTATAAATTATTTGGACATGATCTGATTTTTTTTTTCGATTTTTTGAGCATTTGGAAGACCTTAGGTTTTAAGTTCAAACTTTTCGTGGATCGATCTTGGCGCAAAATCATGAGCGCCATCTTGTAGAGCTAGCTTTGCTCTAGCAAACAATACCCTTATCCTTTGTACGGTTGACTCTGGTTGCTTTGAAGCAAGCAAATAAAAAACGACATTATTTTCTTGACAACCTAATATTATTAGGTTGTCAAGAAAATAATGTCCGTTTTAATTTGCTTGCTTTAACAAAGCAACCAGACTCAGCCCAACAAAGGATAAGGGGTACTGTTCGATAGAGCAAAGCAAGCTCTACAAGATGGCACTCATGTCTTTGCGCCATGCTCGATCCACGGAGAGTTCGAACTCAAAATCTGAAGATTTCCAAATGTCCAAAAAATAGAAAAAAATCGGATCTTCGTCCAAATAATTTCTACGAACCTCCCACTCGCTCACATCAATACTATCGATATCTGATATCCATATGTGCGATTGCCGTATTTTTTCCTTGACTAGAAACTGAGAAAACGAAAATTTCCCTGATTTTCTCAAAGCAATGCTGAGCCGTTTTTGCATATGTAGTTCTATACTACAAGCCTAGGTAAGCATAACTGTAGGTTCTCAGCCTATTTCGAGCGGTACTTTTCGCGAAATGTCGATTTTAGCACTGAAACTGAAACGAAAAAATCCGAATTCGTTATTTTTCGAAAACTACCGCGTGCAATGGGCTGAAAATCTACAGTTATACTTACCTAGGCTTGTAGTATAGAACTACATATGCAAAAACGGCTCAGCATTGCTTTGAGAAAATCAGGGAAATTTTCGTTTTCTCAGTTTCTAGTCAAGGAAAAAATACGGCAATCGCACATATGGATATCAGATATCGATAGTATTGATGTGAGCGAGTGGGAGGTTCGTAGAAATTATTTGGACGAAGATCTGATTTTTTTCGATTTTTTGGGCATTTGGAAATCTTTAGATTTTGAGTTCGAACTCTCCGTGGATCGAGCATGGCGCAAAGGCATGAGTGCCATCTTGTAGAGCTTGCTTTGCTCTATCGAACAGTACCCCTTACCCTTTGTTGGGTTGAGTCTGATTGCTTTGTTAAAGCAAGCAAATAAAAACGGACATTATTTTCTTGACAACCTAATATTTAGAAGTATAAACAAGTCACTTGCACGTTTCTATGATACATATGAGAATTTTTGAAAAATTTCGCGATCCATTCTTGGGGGGAGGGGGGTCTCGGCACATCACTCGTATTTATTAGTCCGTGATCTCTAATCGAGCGCTGTTTTACTGTTATAAGCGAGAGCCCAAACAGGTAATGGCGCCCGATTGGGTGCCCGCTTATAAAGGCAAGCCCCCCCCCTCTACAGAAGGGGAGTTTGGTAAACTTCTTTCCCGATAACTGCACAGTCTTGTGCATCAGACGGCGCAGATTGTGCTTGAGCGGTGACTGGTACTTTTGCGCAAAAATGCCATCTTGCGAATGCCGTCAATTTGCTTGTGACTGGGTCGTAAGAAGATGGCTACAGAGCGCACACTGTCATTTTACGCGCAGGTGTCGTCGGTGACACCAAAATTACGTGTGATGGTGTCTATATTATTTGTGTATTTTAAGAATATAAAGCGCCTAGAGTCGACAATACTTGCGCGTGTAGCCTCAAACGCAGAATATATGCACTTTTATGCCATTTTTGACGCGCAAATGTTGTCGACACTACAAACATGTCGTGTGCGCGCGAAGTTGTAGCCACAGCAGGGACGCTATATCGAGCATCAATATTAATAGACTATGTAACATTGCAGTTATATTGACTGGAACACTTGGGGTACAACAGCAGAACTCATAAAAAAAGGAAATGACAGAA
This sequence comes from Cylicocyclus nassatus, assembly GCA_958299035.1. Classification (NCBI taxonomy): domain Eukaryota; kingdom Metazoa; phylum Nematoda; class Chromadorea; order Rhabditida; family Strongylidae; genus Cylicocyclus; species Cylicocyclus nassatus. The sequence goes on along the minus strand of CATQJL010000305.1, from coordinate 22,654,062 downwards.
TAAAATAAACTGAAAGTTTCGAAAAAATTTCGCATTTTTGGAAGAACGAAACGACGAGAGAAAAAAGAAGAAAAGCCAGCAAGATACTTGATGTAAAAATTTTTTATTAGGTTTCTATTGAGAGGGGATTGCCATTTAGGAATCTATGAACTCCACAGGTTGAGCAAAAAAACTATAGTTGTAGTCACAACCGTGACCAGTGCTGACACTCTCCGACAAGTGCATATCTATCGATGAGCGTGTATCATTGAGTGCCACTAATAACCGGATGTGTCATTATTATTCGGCTCGCTGGGCAGAATTCCAATCAGTCGATATTTTCGTACAGAATAGGGGGAAGGGGAAAGAAGGGGGAGAGGGGGAGGGGAGGGAATAAGATTAGAGGGATAGTAAACCAAACTTGATGCATGTTGGCAGAGTTAGAACAAAGACACTGTTCAGGCAAATTTTGAAAAAAAATTTTGTTTGAAACTCACAGAGAGGCCTTAACAAAACCGATGCTCGAGACGCAGGTCACATGACTTATTTTTTGATCGAGAAGAGCAAATCCAAATCGCAACCCAGACCATACTTTCTACCGTACCCGAGGAGGGATTGATCCGTCCAAAAAACGGTCCGGGCAGGAGTTTTGTATTGATTTTCTCGGCCACAAGCATATGGGCTGCCGTATAGATTATGTCTCACCTAAGGGCTCATTAGTAACTACACAGAAAAACCAAGTTACCCTGACTTGCCCGGAGTGCCTATAAAGTTGAGTCAAATGAAATGTAAGCAAGGCCATGGTCTAGAAAATCGTGCTAAAAGTCAGGAAACAAGGAAAACCACAAGTGATTTTTGATTTGTTGACGTCTGTTGAGAGGTAATGAAAATTGCCGACAGCTGATGTGAGCCAGCTGACTTCGCCCACCTTCGCATGCACTAACCAAAAGTCCTAAAACCCTAAATAGCACGTGCATATGAGGCTCACCAGACCAAATGTGACATGATTTTAGTTCAAAAACCGGTTTAGCTGCCAATTAAAAGTCTGAGTTACAAAAACTAGTGAAATTACTATCACAACTAGCAAATGAGCACACTTTCTGAAATGCTGGCTAGTCTATATTTTTCTTCTATTACACAAGAGATCACTGCGTCAGGCTTGCTTCTCCGATGGGCGATAATTTAATTGAAGTCACCAGGCAAAAACCAAGTCTAGAGGGAAGAGAAGAGAGCGAAAGTGAGAATAACGAGGAAGGATGCACGTACATCCTTAGCAGAGATAACTGTCATTGGCTAAGTTGGAGGAGCGGATGCCTCTGAGTCGTGCTGAACAGACAAATTTACCGCGATTGCGCGTGAATGAGGAAGGGACGGAAACGATGATGTGCACAATTCAAACAATTTGAGAAATCTCTATTCTGCACATTATTTCAACCATACCCGTAGTGCCTAACCCACTTTCTCATGGCGTTTTGTCTTTTTCCAACAAAATTTTTGGCTCACTTTTCAATTCAGCAAGCTGATAAAGTCACAATGGACATAAAAAGAATTTGTTCAAAGACGAAATTCTAGATAATTTACTAGTTTAATTCTATTCATAAACCAAAAAAAAACAAATTTGCAAAATTGAAAAAAGAGGCGGCGCGATTTTTGGAGGAAGACTTTTGTCTTATTGTTAATTCGCCACTGATCCTCCTAATTTTGCCCGGAAAACGCTGGAGGGGGGGGGGGGGTGTTCTGCTTTGAGGCTTCTTCGAATTTGTCGCTTTTCGCACAGCATCCGCAATGGCGGTTATCGATGTGCCTCAAAGGCACATTTGAACGCGCGCAGCCGCTTCGCGTACAAAGCCATAACGATTATTCCATGGAACTAAGTGAATTTTGCGGTATAATTTTTCAACTTGGGCGTTTGTGATCTTATTGTAGTCGGATCGTGAAAGTTTCCTGTTATAACCGTGCAACATAACAAATTTTTCAGACTCGCACCATCGTTAATTTCTCCGTTTTTTTAAGAATTACAACATCCGAATCAGTAATAAAAAGTCTTATTTTTCAAGTTGCGTTCACAATGAATACTAAAAAAATATGCGACTTTCACAATGAAAGTAACTGAGCAATCCCCTTAGACCCTTCGAATAATGAAATATAGACCACCTTGAATAGACGAAATGAAATAATGACAAAAATAATAGTTTCAGTGCGATATGCGTGGTGTTATGTTGTTTGATCAGTTGATTGCAAATGAACCTATCGATCACGGTCTAGACGAAATAATTTTGACATTTTGCAGTTCTCGATGGTCGTAAATAGCACTCACTAATGGACGACATCACTTTTTAATAGTTCGCAAAGTTCGAGATGCTGTTCGCACCATCGGAGAAAGAGATTTCTTTTGAAAGGGAAAGAAATGTCTGGCGAAGCGATGATCGGTTCAGATGAACAAGCATAACCTAAGACGCAATCGGCTGCCACAATTCATTACGTCTATTGTTGAAGATGTCATTCACCTGTCTCATTGGTTGATTGCAAAAGTTCAAGAAGTTTTTTTTTCGTCTCTTTCAGTGCCTGGAATGGCACCTGTCACAGTGCGACCATGTCAACAAAGTGGTGATTGTTCGATGATGTGATAGTATGCGGAAGAAATTTTCTTTGTTGCAAAATATGATATAAAAATAAACGTTTCCAAAGCACAGTCTTATTACTATACTTAATGAGGTAAATTTTCTAGACATAAACCCAAAAACTTGTTCCAAATTCTTGTTCTTTGAATTAATACAAGCAAAATACTTTTATTAGCGATTAAAATGATCATATGAATTCGATGAAGATCTATATCATGTGATCCCCTCTTTCTCTTGAAGTTCATAGTCGATAACTTACTCAGAACTCACAAAGCATCCCAAAAAGTTTGCGGAGAGATCTAGCGCCATGCCTTTCTAGCCTCAAAAAATTGTCGACCCCCTCCCCCTATCCCTCGCAGCATCCTAAAATAATTTTCAAGGCAACCACTGCTGCTTTCATAAGTGGAGAGTTTAAAAACACCGAAGCGTTTGCTTTCGCTCTTTAGATGGCTTGCTCGACATCTCAAAAGCTTTAAGATGGAAAAAACATGTGGTTCTGTTTGTCAAGCACTTTCCACAAAAGAACCAAAGATGTATTCCTCAAAATTTCCTTTTCAAAATGATCAGACTTATAAGGAAGACAAGATTCTCATCCTAAAAGCACTTGAATTTTTGTTGGATCTATGCCCATGAGATAAAAACAGCTTTATTGCAGTGAGTTTTACCAGACGTAGAGAGACATTACTTTTCATAAACATTAATTACACGAACAGCAGCTGACTATGATACTTCCTATTCTTTGGCAAAAGAAATTCGGTTGAGAGTTCGTGCACTAGATGAGCTCATTGATACATTGAAGTGTCGGCAAAGTTTTGACTTCTTGCAGCAATAGTCAGCTGTTGAGAGCTCATTTAATAAAGCATCTCCCTTAGACAAATAGAAACAGATTAAAAGAAACAGCTGTACATGAGAGAGAGAGAAGGAAGAAAGAAAGAAAGAAAGAAAGGGACATACGTGAGAATGGCACTTTTGTTGCTCGGCAAACTTAGGCCCGTATGCACGTACATCCCCGCGGGGAGGGGAGGGGATCTGAGAGGGGAAGCATCATATCTCGCTAGTCTATGTACTTTCTTCTTCTTTCTCTGTCTTGGTTTTGAAGGTTCTCATACACTGATACTTGCGCATAACGGATGCCAGGTTACTGCCATACAAGATTAGATATTCACTATTTCGTCTGATCCCCTGGGGATCCCCAGGGGATTATCTCATATTTTCAAAGTCATTTATCTTTCTGAAAGATCAATGAAAACGTTGCAAAATTCTACTGTGGATATACTACAGCACTGCTAAACATGCTTATGGTAGAAATGAGTGAAATCTCAAGATGTCAAAATCTTCGATGAACCGCTGCTCGCGAGCCAGGGATTATCGAAAAAAATCAAAATCTTCAGATTCCATTTCTTCTGTCGGAAACATGCTCAGCAGTATCGTAATATATCTTCGCTACAATTTTGCTGTGTTTTCATTGATTTTTCAGGAAGATAAATGACTTCGAAAATGTGAGATAATCCCCTGGGGATCCCCAGGGGATCAGACGAAATAGTGAATATCTAATCTTGTATGGCAGAAACCTGGCATCCGTTATGCGCAAGTATCAGTGTATGAGAACCTTCAAAACCAAGACAGAGAAAGAAGAAGAAAGATACATAGACTAGCGAGATATGACGCTTCCCCTTTCAGATCCCCTCCCCTCCCCGCGGGGATGTACGTGCATACGGGCCTTAGGCAGCGTTCAATGTTGCCCGTGTGTCGACGCTGTGTCGGGGTCGTTCCAGCGCCGTGCCGCAACGTTCTGGCACGAGGCTGGCACGGACAATTCTGAAAGCCGCGATAGTTCGTCTAGAACATTGATGCAGCTTGATAAAACTAAAGGGAAACGTTGGAACTTTCACTAAAAATTCCCCAAATGTGAGAGAACCACCACCCGTGGACAGAAAACTAGTGCAACCTGGAGCAAATGTTGACGGACCTGTTTGCCTCACTCTCGAAGAACCCAAGAAGAAAGGGGAACCAGCTGGTTTCGGTGAAGGATTACGAAGACGAAAAACTTGTAGCGTGTGTTTTTTTTTGAAGTGCATTTTTAGTGTAAAGCATGCTCGAGTACTACACTCTTCATGGTTCCAGCAGTTTTGCTTTTATGTGAGACAGTCTCTGTGCCGAAAGCTATTAAAAGCGAAAACGTGGAAAGCTCGGCTACTTTTTTTCTAAAAGGGGGAAAAAGTTCAATGCGAAAGAAGTTTGTCTTGGTCAGGTCTGTTTGCACATAGCACAAACCGGACATAAATATCCCGTAAAATGGGGCTTATGGATAATGGGCCAAAAACAGAAAGGTTAAGCAAATAGCGCAGTTGCTTATGAAATTGAAAGGTCAATATAGATGATGAATAACAAGCAATGAGGTAAGCGGTTGTAAATCAAACAAGAAACCAAGATAGGGTACGTATTGATATAGGCTCTTGTGTTGGAAAGGAAGCAAATTACAACAAAGTACATGTTCTTCTCCAATCTTTTGATATGGCTCTGGGTGTGGGGGCGGGAAAAGCAAAGTTGTAAAGTCCAGATGTACTTGACTTCTTTCAAGATATATAACATGGAATGTAATGATACAACGCTGCAGAATCATCCAGCAAGCTTTAAAAAAAAGAAATGTTCAGACGCTGGAGTGAGTAATATGCTTTATAGCTTCTCTCAATGCCCAAAAAGCTGACCGGATGGTACCGACTTACAAGGCCATAATATCTGCACTTAGCGTTTCACTTTTAGTGAGCTGTTTCATTCTTTGTTTACGAACGGCATTAAAACAAAAGAATCTACATTTCACTTCCTGCACAACTTCCTTTACCCCCCCCCCCCCAAAAAAAAGAATATCAAAGTAGCCGCTTATGTGGGGTAAATCAAAGTAATGAGAACGTTTTCCTTTCTGGAACTTCTCCAATTACGAACATCAATAACAGACCGGTAACCGAAAAATTAAAGGCGTCCGGGCAAAAAGTCGATTTTGAGATTTTGTGCTTACCCGGTCCTATTCACTATGCTGAATCCGAAAATCCACATTAGAAAGCGCGAAAACGGCGGAAAAGAACTCTAACGCAGAAGGGAAATCAGAAGTGGGCGGGGTCTTCCCCACTGCGAATTCACGCTCCAAGTTCCCGGAGCGATCTTCTCGGTCACGATTTCAAGTCATGCATTTGCACCTGGCCTGTGGAGATCTCAGGGTGCTAGCGGAATTGAAAAAGTCGCTTCAAAAGCCGGAACCGCGAAATTCAGAGTGGGGAAGACCCCGCCCACTTATGATTTCCCTCCTGGCCGTTTTTCGCCGTTTCCGCGCTTTCCAATTTGGATTTTCGGATTCAGCATAGCGAATAGGATCGGGTAAGCAAGAAATCTCAAAATCGACTTTTTGCCCGGACACTGCCTTTAAAGCATTCTTTCTTTTATTCTCAGCGGCACCGTTTCAGCCGAATCTTGCCAAAATTTAAATCTTTCAATCGAAGAAGTTCTTTACCCAAGGTATCTACCCAGAAATTTCAAAGCACGATATTTTGAAGCGGTAAACGCTTGATCAAAAGCATGTCTTACATCAAAATTTTTGAAAAATTCGTCAGGTTTTTCAAATTAGTAAATCTATTCGAATAATATAAGATAGAAGCGCAAATCATGCAATTTCTACTATAGAAACTGTTGTTACTATGTAGCGGCGATAAAATTGTAAATACAAACTTTCAAATTTTTTTTTGATTTGAATGACAGTAATGCTGGAAGGTCTATCAGCCTCTAACTTCACTTTTGTGCTACCTGGATCTCTCTAGCCAACAAATCCGATTTCTGAGAGCCAGCGGCGTACCCAGGATTTCGGCTCGGGGGGGGGGGGGGCGACAAGAATTTTTTTTAATGAAGGTGCGTGGCGTTAGCCACGCACTCCGAAAAAATTTTTGGGGTGCTTCTCAAAATTTTTGCGAGTCACTTGCACATTTTTATAACCCATATAAGTAACGTTCAAAAATTTCGCGACCCATTCTCGGGGGGGGGGGGCGCCCCCCCTCCTCGGTACGCCACTGCTGGGAGATATCCGAAGACCCAGACGGCTTCCAATACCTGGAGAGGCGGAGCGTGATAGGATTAAGGCGTGGCTTGAGCGCACTTCGCAGCTCCGGGTCCATTATCTCCATTCAGAAACAACACTGAAGGAGCGGACCAACGCAGCCAGAAAATAGGTGCTAATCGGAGAGGGTTAGGTTTTGCCTGAACGTTGCTTGGACTTTCTAATGCAAGACTTAATTCTTCGTAGTTGATGATGAATTCTAAGAAGCCCCGAAAGACTAAAGTAAACTAGAAGAGGATTTGCACTCAGAAAGGTTTGATTTATTTCTATATAATAAATAAAGTAGATTAACTCTAAAGTAAGAAGCCAAAAACGATGAGCCAAATATCAAAAAATTAATATGAGCAAGTTTAAAAGAAATCTCAGTAACGTGACTGCTGAAAAGGAGAACAAAAGCGTAAGCACCATTTTGACTCGACTCTTGTGATAATACCAATTCTAGCGGAAGCTACCAAAAGTCGAGCTAAACAACCTTTCAAAACTCAAAGTCAACCGGCTTGAGGAGCTTACAAAGCAGAAAGTGCATTCCTCTCGTTTGGGTGAAGAGTTTGAGAGCTTGGCTTTGACTCATCCTTTCTACATTCAAACGTTCCCCTGAAGCCGGATTGACGCATTTGTTTACACAGTCTGCGAATGCAACTTTAGCCTGCTTAACCCATTGACGACGATGTGGACCACCGGTGGCCTACGCGCTTTTTGCTGCCAGGGACGATGTGGACCCCCGGTGGCCCACACTTATCGCAAATTCGTATTATTTGCGGGTCTAGTATTTTTTCCACACATGAATATTTTTTCCAATTTTTTCTATCCTTAGGACCTGTAGGCTCTGTCGTTCAAGAAAATGTTAATAGTTGTTTACAAAACAATGTTGCATTTCGTAAATAAGCACGAAATCTTCCCACACTGAAAGTGATGTGCAAAATCGCGTCGTCCCACAGCGCCGCCGCGCAAAATTAGGCGTCGTCGTCAATGGGTTAATGTTCCAGAACCGGCATGTCAGTGCGCATTATGCGAACTTCAGGTAATTTGAGTAGTTTTCAACATCTCAAAACTTTTTGTTTCATTCAGTGTAATTTCAGCACCCTAGGTAACCTTCTATGTTCTTACCTTTTTCTGTTCATACCTATGACCAGAGCCTTTCTACCTATGATCAAAGCTTGCACGCCCATGAATTGAGAGAATGAAAAGGTTGCTTGAACGAGTTGGAGAAAATAATAGTTGAAAATGGCGAGTAGAAATACAAGAGAATAGGGAACACGAACTGCCAAATACTTCAGAACCAATTCGACATTGAGGAATGTTTTGAGTTGTAAAAGGGAAGACATATATAGCCCACTGCGAGAGGACGTTTACAGAAGAAAATGAAAACAGCGTTTCCAAATGTGAACTTCACGACAGAGCACACTTCAAAAGATGGAAAAGAACAAACTATGCACATTTGAGTACAATTTACGGGACTCAAAATGAAGAGTGTGAAAATAGAGCGTATATTCTAGCTAAAAAGCCATGACCTAACAGTACCACCTTATGCATCGAAATGTCGAGTGAGTAAGCAATACTTTCCATTTCAAAGCAGACTGATAAGCAAGAAAAACGATTGACTATCAAATAATGCCGGAAGAGAACTATCATCTGTTATCTGCTAGGAACCCTAGACTTTAACACTGTCAAAAAGTGAGCACCACAGCTGTTCTCAAAAAAAAAAAAAATTCCAGCCGTAACATTTCAGATTAACAGCCCCCTCAAATGATAAAGCGAGCTGAACCTTCTTGCAAATAATTTTTTGAGAATGTATGGTTTGAAGAGAGGGCTAAAGGAGTAGAAGGTAGTGTAGACAAACAAGTCTATAGATGATGTGGTCACTGTTAAAAATCGATGTTAACGCGAGGTTAAAATCAAAGGATAATTAGGCAAAAAAAGATTAAATCAGTGAAAATACACAACTTCATTCTATCCAGGACTGTAAAGGTATAGACTCTTCATTGCACCTTTTCAAAAGATATCTGAAAACCGAATAAATGGTTTGCCGAATAAATGCTATGATAATCTTGGTGTTGGTTAAATCACTGAAAAAACTTGATCGACGTCTGAAAAGTCAAAGAGCAAAATCTACGAGAACTAATATAGGAGATACGGCAGGTTAGTGAAAGAAACTTCCACGCTACACATTCATTGTTCGAACACCTCGTCCCAGTGTGTGAAAAACTCGTGCAGTTCAATTGCACTTTCGTCAAAAAACGACGCCGCTTCGTCGTCATCGGAGAATGTGTCGTCTAGGTTTTGTTTCGAACCTAAAATACAAACTTTTGCGGCAATGAAATTTGAGAGATTCGTTTTTCAAAAAAAGCTATGACTAACGATGTTAGCTGAGTCAAAGTGGAAAGGAAACAATAGCAGCCGCACTTTCTATTCAACTGTAACATCGCTTCAAAGCAGTGAGTGATTCACAGAAACATGCATCTTTGACAGAGTTAAACAAACATTTTATATAACTGTAGTGACGCACATAACAGTTGGCCAGATCGATTCGCTTTCGCAAACAAAAAGTTCCATCGGCACTCAGTGCTTGAAAAACAGTAGATACTATAGTTGGAACCGAATATTCGTGTTCGAATAATTTATTCGAAATATTCGACTATTCGAATATTCGAATAGTCGAATACTCGAGAAAGTCCATTTATTCGATTGTCGCATAGTCGAATAAATGATAAATGTCTTTATTCGAATAATTTGTTCATTCGACGATGTCGGGTCCCTCTTCATCAATCACCCGCGCCGCTTAGTCATCCCGTCCCGCATGGTCTACGTGAGACATCCTTCGGAGGAGGATCATGAGCACGGCAGAGCGGGCTCCGTCATGGAGATAGCTGGTCGACTCCAGCCCCGTCTCTCACACCCCCTACACCCCCCACTCTATATGTAACTCTTTTTATATAATAAATATTTATAATAGACACTGTCATACAGTATACCGCTACACACCCTCAGGCAAGGGTCCGATCAACCCTTGGTCCTGACATGGAAGTCCCGGGGAGATATTTACCTAAATTTAGGTCAAAATATTAATTTCAAAAAAAAAGGGAATCAAGATTTTTTTTCCTTTCTTTCTTTTTTTCCTCTGCTACATTTCATTTCACCCCCCCCCCCCCCTCACCCAACCTTCCCATATTTTTTTTCGACCATTCCTAATGGCCATAGGAGATGGAACGAAAGTGAGTTCTTTTATCATTCTTCGAACTCAAAATGTGCAAGTGTACCATAAACACTTGCTGTGATTAATGAATTTACAGTCCTGCGAGCGAGTACCTCTGAAGATGATTTTTCAATTTATTTTTTTTCTCTCCCCTTCAGATTATAGGAATTACATTTATTTTGGATTCTGCAAACGTAAGTCCGGAATTTAATTGCCCTAGTTCTGTCATGACGATGATGGAAATCAAAAGTAAATTTTCTTTTCCGCATAGCGATGTACGCTACGCGAATACGTCAGTGCATAGTACTAGGAAAATTTCATAGTTTGAAATAGGGAGCTTATCAGGAAATGCATCTTTTTGCCTTTTTGGATATTATTCACAGTTTTGTGATTTAAAAAAAAATTGTTGTAATTTCGAAATTCTTAAAATGATTATTGGTATTTTTATTGTTTTAGTAATCTATAAGGACTCGCTCGCGCTGCCGGCGTAATTTTTTCGGTACGTACCAAAATAAAAGTGTGGCATACGTTGGCGCGCTGACCTACTAATCAGCAAATGTTCGCCTATCGTTCTACACTAGTCTTACTCATTGCGCTCGGGTATCGCGCAAAAAGATACACCGTGAAACTTGTGGCAATTAATCGCCCGCGGGTAACGAAAGCAAGCCGCCTCTGAGTGGCAACAATTGCGCGATTGCGCTCGCCGACATCAACCTCCGCCTAACATTAGTCATGCCTTGAGGAAGGGATAGAATTCTCCTCATTTCCGACTAATGATAATGGCTTTTATCCTATATCCCTCATCTATTTTTAACCGGGAACCCTTCTCCGCGCCTGAGGCTAATGATAATGGCTTTTATCCTCTATCCCTCAACTATTTTTAGCTGGAATGGAATTCGCTCCAGCGTGGGACTAATGATGATAGCATTTATCAGCTATCCCTCATCTATTTTTAGCCTATCCTTTTTGCTGCGCACACGTATAATTGAGCCTAGCACTAGCAAATTTGCCTCACCAATCTTTTAGTCAAAAAGGGAACCAATAAAGACCAATGGCGTTTCACCGTTGATTATAGGCAAATCAATGCTATCACTGAAAACGAAACCTATTGCATTCCCCACATTCAAGATATCATCGATTTAGTTGGAGGAAAGGAAATCTATAGCGTTCTTGATTTTAAAAGTGGTTTTTTCCAAATCCCACTCGAGCCTAAACATAAAGAACGCACAGCTTTTACATCATTTTTAGGTCTTTTTCAATTTACCGTTATGGCTCAAGGCCTTAAAGGCGCTCCCGGCACTTTTCAGCGTGTGGCAAACTCTCTTGTACGCGAACTCAAAGCCTGCTGTTTTGCGTACATCGATGATATAATCATTGCTAGTCATTCGGTTGAAGAACATCTTCTCGACTTAGAAGAGGTGTTTATAAGAATTCAGAATTTCGGGATGAAACTGACTCCTGAAAAATGTTCTTTTTTCAAAACAGAAGTTCAATATCTTGGTGTCCTAATTAGTAAAAAAGGTACACGTTTGAATCCCGATAAAATAGCTAGCATTGTGAAAATCCCACAACCTACAGATGCAAAAGGGGTAAAATCATTTCTCGGCGCAGCTTCTTACTTTCGTAGATTTATACCGCGATTTTCTTTTATTGCCACACCACTTAATAATCTCTTGCTCAAAGATACTCCATTCAAATGGACAGATGAGCATGAACAAGCATTCAATACCCTTAAGCGTGCACTAATAAGAGCACCAATCCTAGTACCACCGACCCTAGGACAACCTTATTTGATACACACTGATGCTTCCACTATCGGCGTAGGCGCATGTTTACTGCAGGTTAATCCGGAAACTAACGCAGAACATCCGATTGCTTACTGTAGCCGTCCTCTTACTAAGCATGAGAAAAATTATGCTATTATAGAGTTAGAAGCATTAGCGATTGTGTTCGCATTGAAGCATTTTTACCCTTACGTCGCGAACGCTTCAATTACTTTAGTTACTGACCATGCGCCGCTTAAATCGCTGATGCATCGGACAGATTTGGTCGGTAGGCTTGCTAAGTACCAGATTACTATTCAAGCCTATGATTTGAAAATCGAATATCGTGCAGGGAAGCACAATACTTTATGTGACTTTCTAAGCCGATATCCCGTTGCTATAAAAGCCATACAGGTGAATTCTCTTCCAACTCTAGAAGACGTCAAAAACTCTCAAATGCAGTCTCCTTACCATTCTCTGATAAAGTTTTTACGTGGAGAAGAAGAGAATCCCCCAGAAGAATTTTCTGACACTCTAGACAGATATGCTCTTTTCAATAATTGTCTTTATACAAAATTTAAGAAAACTCCTCAGTTAATAATTCCAAACAAGGAAATGCAAACTAAAATAATTCAGATTTTTCACAATAACCCTCTTTTAAATGCCCACCTAGGTATCAGAAAGACTTTTAAAGCTATCGAAGAAAAATACTTTTGGCCTCAGATGTATAAACAAGTAATTCAATATATCAAATCATGTACTGTTTGCCAGAAAATTAAGACCCCATCTGGTCACATAATACGAGAAGAATTGGGATCCTTCCCAATACCTCAGCGACCATTTGAGCGTCTACACACTGACATTGTTGGACCTCTGCCACAATGTATCTATGGGAATAAATTTATTTCCATAACGGTATGCGCTTTTAGTAAGCTTATGATTTGCACTCCAATTCCGAACCAGCTTACTGAAACAGTTGTCAAGGCTTTAATTAACGATGTCATCTCAAAACATGGCATCCCAAATGCAATTGTTTCTGATCGTGGCAGCAATTACACCAGCGAAATTTTTTCTCAAATAAATCGCATTTTGGGAATCGCGAACTCTGTCACGACAAGCTACAATCATAAAGCCAACGGACAAGTCGAACGACTGGTCAAGGTTGTAACCGATGCATTAACAGCATACTGCTCCGAAGCGCGCGATTTGTGGTCAGACTTCCTGCAGCCCATCGTCTTCGCATACAACACAAGCGTTAACGACACCACAGGATACAGCCCCTATTTCGTTGTGTATGGACGAAACCCCATCACCTGGAGTGATATCGTCCATGAGCTTCCATCCAGGATCGCCTATGCATCGGATAACTTTGCCGACCAGTTCACGCTCGCTTTACAGACGACAATCACGGAGGTTGGACATCAAATTGCAAAGAAGACTGCAGAATATAAATCAGGTTACGACTTTCACCATAAAGTTTTTACAAAGGAAATTTCTACTGGTGATCTTGTGCTTCTACATGACGATACTGTTCGTCCCAAATTCACAGTCCAGTGGAAAGGTCCTTACCTTGTAGAACATGTGATTCGTCCTAACGTTATCATTAGAAATTTGATTGGGCAACAAACTTCACACACTGTCCACATTAATCGTTTGAAGATTTATTGTCCACGCTCACCGTTAGCTAATGTTTCTCAACAAAATCCCACTCAACTCTCACTACTACCTCAGAAACATCAGACAACAATGAGCCACCACCACCTGTTCGTCGTTCTAAACGTCTTCAGAAGCGTAAACAAAGCTCTCATGAGCTTATTGCAAACACCACCCATTCAACAACTTTCTAAGTATGTATCTCGCTTCTGAGTTCGTTTTTTTTAGTAAGTTTCTTTCTCTTTCTTTATGCGCATCGCGCTTACAACTACATGTTACTTCTTTGAACCGGCGATTCAAAGGAGATTAAAAAATCTTTCTTTCCTTAAGCAGCTCTCCTTTTACAATTTCAAATTTCGCCCTTGTGAAAAACTAGTAATATTGTGCTAGTTTGACACATGACCCATAAACCCCTTTACACAACTATTTAAAGTTAAGATCGTATGTATAGCACATTTTTGCAGCTAATAGTAACATTTAATTCAAACTATTCCCAATGCATATTGTAGTTTTTCCCCTCAGTTATTGTCACCCCAAATTTTTCCCTATTTCGTGACTGTTTCAATTTTCCTCGCTTATTATGAACCGTTTAGCCATCAGTTGTTTACTGTTTCAATGCACAACAAATCATTGTAACCCAATTTTTACTTCTGCCCCACGCCTACTTCATGTCCATTACCCATTCCGTATCTCCCTCTGCCCATCCAGCACTGCTCCGCAACTCCTCCTCTTCATCAATGACTACTCCCTTGTACTCACTCTCAGCTCGAGGACGAGCCGACTCTCAGTTGTTTGGGGTATGGAAAAGGTCGTGACTGTTGAACCAGTTCACCTAATCCTACTCCCTTCTTTTTACTATCAATATAATCAACTGTATGCATCTTCATCTCGTCATGTTCGAACTAAGCTCGAGGACGAGCTTTCTGAAGGAATGGAGATGTCGGGTCCCTCTTCATCAATCACCCGCGCCGCTTAGTCATCCCGTCCCGCATGGTCTACGTGAGACATCCTTCGGAGGAGGATCATGAGCACGGCAGAGCGGGCTCCGTCATGGAGATAGCTGGTCGACTCCAGCCCCGTCTCTCACACCCCCTACACCCCCCACTCTATATGTAACTCTTTTTATATAATAAATATTTATAATAGACACTGTCATACAGTATACCGCTACACACCCTCAGGCAAGGGTCCGATCAACCCTTGGTCCTGACAACGATTTCGAAAAATGACTTATTCGAATATTCGTTCATTCGAGGAGTTTTAAAAAACGGTCATTCGAATATCGTTCATTCGAGTAGTTTTGAAAGATGGTTATTCGAATATTCGAATATTCGAATATTGCATTCAAATATTCGAATAATATTCGAACATTTATTCGAAATTAGTCGAGTATTCGATCAAGTTCGGTTATTCAAGTATTCGTTCATTCGAAGAATTTTCAAAAATTAAATATTCGATATTCATTCGTTCAAAAATATCGAAAATAATTATTCGATATTAATTCGTTCAAAAATTTTTCGAAAATTGAATATTCGATATTCGTTCATTCGGTGAAAATTTTTGTTCGTTACAACTATAGCAGATACCATGGTTTTTGGACAAGCTCCGAGAAGTCTTCCCCCGAGAACTGGAGTTTTTTAAGACCCGGAAAATTTTCTTCATGCAAGAAAGCCGTGGGAGGATGGATGGGGGGGGGGAGAGATACAGGTGTAAATTCGGATTATCAATGAATCTCCAATCCCGTGCTTCCGCAAAAATAAAAAAGACATGATATCTCAATATGTCGACCACGTTAAACGTAAAGTTACGATAGGCTTCGAACGCTAAGCCTGAAGCACATATCCTAGAAAAAATTGTTTTTCAAGGGAGAGCAACTGCCACAAATGTATTTTGCAGAATGTAATGTTTGGATAGAAAGGAACATTGTGCGCTATCAAGTCAAGAAGATATATTTCCGTCAACCCTAGTGATGGCCTATCACACATGTCCATGGAAGGGTGGTTGCAAGAACTTCAAAACTCTCAGGGTAGCTTGAAATGCCGAGGGTATTGCTCACAGCGCACTGCATGTCCAGAGCTGCGAGGATGCAGCAATCTTATAGGCATGTCATATAGGCTGAATACAAGGGAGGAATATCGTACAAAAACTTGAAACTTTGTTCCACTTGTTATAAACAGTGTAAATCAGAACTGCCAAACATTTTTAAGAACCTAATCCCTTGCGCTTCCTTACTTAACTTGTGTGATTCACATCGCCAGTGCAGGGAAGGGATATGATCAGGCAAAAAGAATGTCCTGCATGCCTAACAGAACATTGTCGATTACATGACAACGCGCAAACGTGCTGGCTGGTCTCATCTCAAATAAATCATGACATTCCCCATCATGCTTGCCCCCATAAATCTCCTACGCATCATCTAACATAAGATCCAATACTGCCCTCCAAGTAAATAGATCTAAAACGAACAATCTTGCTCCTGTATGAGAAATATGCAAAGGATTCAAGGTGACTTTCACAAGAATAGATCTTCCGAACCGCTCCATTCGACATTCACTCATATAGGTAGCTCCCGGCTATCAACTACGTATGCAGAAGCTATCGTACTGTATGCACTTCCTTATGTTCAGGATGTAAAGTCATAGAAAATTTGTGCCTACAGGTGAAAAGAGCAAAGCATTTACCATTCCGATCGCCATCCTGGTGCAGTGCATTTGCCATAAATGGAGGCAAGGGGAACAAATTGGAGGAAACACCTCGACATTCGACATCAAAACACTTCTGACAGAAATCATTCCTGAAAAGCACAGGATGCATGTAAACCACAAGAACATTTTGCAAAATAAACGATCTCTACGAAAAATTAAGCTGAATGGAAAGTACCAACGAAGATCAGCTGTCTATATACAGAGACAGCAAAAAATCTCACCTTTCTAAATTTACTATCCAATAAGTTCCATTGCTTTTGTGTTCACGACCGATATTGAAACAATAGCGACAATTTGCTGGCTGAAAAATTATCCAAATAAGAGCATATACTCTGCAGGAAGGAATCTTGAAGTGCAAATGTGGAGTGTTTGAGAACGTTCCACTTGTTTTCCAGAAAGAACACTAAATCTTAACTATGGTTTTCCTGATAGCACTGAGATAGCGGCGCATATGTCTTCACTTTCCACCACTTGCAAAAATTCTAACAAAAATGAACCGTACTGAGATGCGGAAAGTAGCCTTATGCAGATTTTGAAACGGCGCGGCTTTGGAGGGTAAGTAAAGACGAAAATGTATAAAAGACTCCAGGTCCACACTGAGGCACATAATTCCAAGCCAACATTGACAAGATTCGGAAGAACTTACATAGTATGTGATGCTTGTGATGACATTTTGATCGTTTTCGGTGATCCTCCATTGTCGTATATAAACGCTCTGATTCCACTTCTTCCATATCATAATCATAAATTCATCCAACTGTGGAAAAGGCGATGGCCCGGAGCTCTCGTGCACTTTTGCAGCCCCAACAACTGCAAAAAGACAAACATGAGATAGCAATACTCCAACTGAAATTTCTGTACCGCGGGATGTTTCTTTTGCGGTATCTGCGACTTCATTGTCTACAACTTTCAGTAACGGACATTCGGACGTATGAACAGGGACGCAGATTGAGTCAAAGAAAATCTGTCGATCGGAGGGCCTCTTAGATCCTGAAGGAAACTTACAAGCACAAAAGGAGAAAAGGAAGACAGACTTACCATAGAATTTGCAATAATCAGCCAGCTTTAGCATGGTATGCTTCCCCAACTTTGATGAAAGATAGAGTCGGAAGTTACGATTCTTCGTGTAGACGGCACTATCAAATATCACAGTTTCCTTAAATTCAGAACTAGCCAATGATTAGGGTTGTGGCTAATTTCCGACCTTATCCCCATCAGAGTTCCAGATTTTCACTGGAGGATTATCAAGCAGTGAATCGTGAAGTCGATTGCAAAATGGACGAATATGCGTCTGTGAAGAAAAAAGTTTGATGTGATGTATGAAACAAAAGAGCTCGGACCTTTATACGAATAGCGATGACGCACGTACATTTGAAGGAAAAAGATATCCACCAGGAAGATGACAAATCACATGTGCCGAGAACTTGCTGTCGGTTGAGCTATCCAGAACCAGGAAGTCCTAGAAAATTGCAAATAGCTCAGATTTGTGACATACTTGAGAAACCTGAGGAAAAAGATAAAAAAAGCTCATTTCCTAAACAGTTCTCATAGTAAACAATTAACCAAGGGAATTGGACGGATGAAAATTTAATTGAGGGCGACGAGTGGCGTAGTGGTATGAGGCGCCGCTATGACCAGATCGGACACAGGTTCGATCCCCGCCCCTGGGCCAACCAAGCCCTCTACCCTCCGGGGCCGGAAATTGGTACCAGAGTAATCTAGGAGGATAAAAGCACTGACTTGGAAACGGCTGGCCCCCGCAGGTCACTGTAATAGGCTCGCACGCATACAACTGCCTCTTCGACTATGAAGTTAGTGTGTGCGCTCGGCGCATGCCCTCAGAGGGTATTGAAGACGCCGAATCCCAAAAGCGCGCAAAAGAGCCCAAACTTCTCTAACCTCTCCTCATCCTCTCTCTCATCTCTCCTCACACGAGAAAGTGAAGAGACACCAGAGAAATTGGGGCGCTTTTGCGCGCTTTTGGGCGCTTTTGAGCGCTTATGGACGCTATTGAGCGAAGTCTGGCTAGGGCCTTCAACTTTTCGTTGTGGGCCAGTTTAGATTAGCTGAACAGTGATTTTAGTTCAAGAAAACTATGAAGATAATTTACTACCCATGCAGCTGAAGCTGACTTCTGATAAACTGAATCAAAGTGACCTACACAAATATGGGACGGTACAGAACTTCCGAAATTACATACCTTGTCTGGGTTTACATCTAAGTCAAAATCAGACTTCAGCTGACACTTCACTTTGCCTATGAAATGCTTATAAGCAGCCTAAACGTCAGGAATTGTTTCCACAGGGTTTTTTTTCTGGAAATACGTTTGCAAACCTTGTGGTCAATATCAGGATTTGAGCTTTTAGAGTATTCCAAATCAAAATAAAGCCGGCATGGTGTCGATTCAGTTATAAGCTCGTAGAAGTTTCGTTTTTCCAACGACTGGTACCAAACCCAAAATCGTTCCACTGTACTGACAAGATATCGGCGTTCTCCGCCTACAAGATAAGAGTATGAGAAATACAGACTTCAAAATTCTTTTTGATGAACGTTTACCCGTAAATTCAGGACATTCGACGCTGAAAACGCGCGAGTTTCTGAAAATTTTGGATGATTCTTCGAGCTTGGCGAGTGCGAGGCGCTGTTTAGGAAAAGTCTCCATTTCACCTAGGCTTTTTTCGATTAACGATGCCTTTTTGAAGGTTCCCTAAATTTCTGATTGATGAACTACAACATAGCACCATAGAAAGAAAAGACTTACTGGGCAAGATAATGATGTTTTCACTCCACCTTCGCCCTTCGGACTCAATGCTTGCTTTTTCTTTGGGGGTCCATAGAACCACGATTCATTAAGCTGTACAGGATCATTGAATGAATCCTCGGGATCCAGATCCGAAAGTCTTCGTGTGGGCTTTGGGTGCAAAGCCATCGAATCCTCGTATGCTGCGCATATTGGAACCGTACAATACAATAGTTACAAGATAAATTGCTTCCGGGACAATCTTATAAGCGAGAAAATTCAAGAGCAAGGAAAAGAAATCCACGCAAGAAATTTTCAACATGCTTGCTGATACCACGAATTTCAAATTCGGCATTTACGCGGCGTCAAAAAGTGCACTGGAGCGCAGTATGCACAACTTCAACACTTGCACCCAGGGCCCGACACGCGTTGGTTTGGAGCATTTTTGAAAACGAAGTCCCTGATGACTTCGCGAGAATTCACGAAGTCCCTTTTGACGTAAAAATCAATAGGAAAACCCTTATTCAATCAACATCAATAGAAAAGCGAAAAAAGGCATTTTGAGGTGTCTGATATAACAAAAGCCAAAAAAAAACATTTTGAGTTGATTAAAGGCTTTGTCGTTAAGTATGGTACCATTTTGGTCCTAGAATGTCGAAAACCCTCTAGGCAAACCAAATCTGTGGCCTCAACAATCTGGCGATGCATTTTTCGCACATTGTTCAAAGGACGTCGCATGTGATTGGAGCGCAATATCTATCAACGCATAGATTTACACTACTTTTGGCTAAAAAAAAGAGGAGAGGCAATGGTTTGATTCGCTTTCTCCACTATATGATAGATTTTTAAGCGTTCTAATCGTCCAAATCAAAAAGGGCCAAAACTTTTGTGAACTTTCCGATATTTATGCTCCGAACCAACCCACTTGTTTGGTGTTGGTCTAGAAACCAACAAATTTAGGAACGGATATAAAAACACGTAAGTTTTTGAAACTTTTTACATAATATAGTTTGGAGTAATATTGTGTACATATAGCCCAAATTCGGTGCCATTTGATTGTTTGTGCACTGTAAACAAGCCATTTGTTTGTTTGAGTCTTGCGTTTGAAATTCGCGCGCTTGCAAAAAAACATGTCGACTCGTAAAACCTGAAATGTTTGCCGTTTTTTTATTCGGTGCTTCGCCCAGGACCTTATAAAAACGATATCCCCTATGGCTCTAACCTCAAATACGAAGTTCAGTTTGATCCCAGACCATCTACGCCGGGCTCTGCTTGCACCCCTGAAAAATGCGGGATATTGAAATCCGATTAGAAATGGGCTTTACATGAAATTACAGAGTGACATATCACTCATTCTCTGACCAAAAGACACGAGCACGCTTTGCGCCGTCTGACTAACTCTCAATGGATGCGCTTTAACGCGTTTTGGTAAGTCATTATCAGAAACTCGTGAAAGATGGTTCAAACTCGTGTTATTTAACATGCTCAGATAATTGCGGGGGGCAGGCGGGCACCGGAAAAATAGATTGCTGATTTCTCGCACCCCGCTCGTGGATTTTTTGCAAAGCAATCGGGACTTTTCGGAAGACCGCTCGCTGAGTCAGCGGATTTTTGAGAGACCGCCTGTTGAATTTTTTTCGCTCTTATCTTTTGCAGATATATTGCTGAATCACTGAGGAATCGAGAATTCAGCAAGCGGTCTTCCGAAAAGTCCTGATTGCTTTGCAAAAAATCCGCGAGCGGGGTGCGAGAGATCAGCAAACTATTTTTCCGGTGCCCGCCTGCCCCCGGCGATTATCTGAGTGCTTGAACAGGTTTTTCCAACAATCCTAGCATTAAAGGCAGTGGCTCGGCAAATCTCAACCTAGTCAAATTTGCGCTTACCTGGGGTTTTTCAATACGCTGATCCCGAAAATCCACTTTTGAAAGCTTGAAAACGGCGAAAATGAGCGTTTTTCAATGCCCTTCCCTTTGATATTGGACGAGTGGAGCAAGGCCGATGACGCTAAATCGTGGCAGGACCCAATGGTTATAGCGTTGCGGCGGGCAGCCTCCAATGGTGAGAAGGAAATTGCCAACTCGTCTAGATGCGTGTAAGATTGGCCTGCGCGTGTAAGTTCGAGAGCGATTTTCTCGGCAGAGAAAGCATGCTGCGCAACCGGGATTGCACTGTTTTCATAGTTGGGCGATAAGGAACCTACCGCGTTAAAATCCCGAGTTGTTGGATTTTGCCGATCCACTGCCTTTAAAGGCACTTGCGCATATGCAGCGCGAACCAGAGGACCGGTAGCGGCGGCGGCAGCGCGGATCGCGTTGGGACCCACGCGGATTACGGTAAATCCCGCTCCCAGTATCCGCCAAAGCGCTTCATTCCCCTACAGGCTCCACTTTCAAGCTTCTAAACTCCTTGGACTCGTGAGAAAAGTGCTGAAAAGGTAAGAAAAGTAGACACGAATCAAATCGCTGCCTTCTAAAAGGAAATTACGTCCTCTAATGTAAGCGCAATCAAGGATGCTAGGCTGCGGTAAGTTCTCGCTTTCGTATAATTGAGACTTTGATCTAAATTTGATTAATTTGTATAGGCAAAGCTGCTTTCCACGGATTCCGCCATAGTCCAGTGAGTGGTTAAGTTAGATACGAGTCAATTGACTGCTGTCATCGTTTCTCACGAGAGCAAAATTGAGGAAGCAACTGGTGAGTAGTTTGATGAGAATGTTTTGGTTTTTTTTGCCTTATGGTGCTCTAACATAAAATCCGTAGACTCTTTTGACAACTTCCGTACGATTTGTTTGCTGGAGTTCTCTCGCATCTTTATCTGCATAATATTGCTTGAGTGATGAGAACTCAGGTACATTGGCGGTGACGGACAACTGATTAGTTCACTCAGACACCCTAGCGATAACGACAAGGACAGTGCGTCACAATTGTTGACATCACTGTCCTTGTCTCAGAATTGGTATAATTTGGCCAAGTATACATATTGGTGTCTTCAGAAACGCCACTCAAACTAAAACCATTGTCTTCTGAAAGCTACATCATCTAACGTGAGCACAATCAAGGATACTGAGAATACTGAGAATTCGGTAAGTTTCTGTCTTTCGGTCAATTGAGACTTTGCTTTTTAAATTAGCACTTCTTGTTTTGGCTTTCTTCGGAGCAAAAATATATCTTCGTTACCGGCTAATTCAGTGGAAAAATTGCTCACTCTAACGATGAAGATATAAGCATCCGTTTACGCTTGAAATCAAGTAAAGATGAAATGCACACATACAGCGATTATCTTATATATAAAGCTGAATGTCTGTTTATATGTATGTATGTCTGTATGTATGTGTGTACGTATGTTCCGAATAGAAAATTCCATTTCTGAACCGATCCGGACCAAACTTGGCACACATACACTACGGGCCCCGGCGGGTGTCATAGGCTACTTTTCGTCATCGATCGATATCGATTTTATCGATTTTTATCGATTTTTTTGCTGAGTTCACCTACGGGGCTGGGAGTTGGCACAGGGGGGTAATCGAGCATGGGGATTCCGAATACAATATTGGTTTTCAGGATTATCGATTACTTTTATTGATTTTATCGATTTTTTTGCAAAGTTTGAGCTACGGGGCTGGGAGTTGGCACAGGGGGGTAATCGAGCATGGGGATTCCGAATACAATATTGGTTTTCAGGATTATCGATTACTTTTATTGATTTTATCGATTTTTTGCAAAGTTTGAGCTACGGGGCTGGGAGTTCGCACAGGGGGGTAATCGAGCATGGGGATTCCGAATACAATATTGGTTTTCGGGATTATCGATTACTTTTATCGATTTTATCGATTTTTTGCAAAGTTTGAGCTAGGGGGCTGGGAGTTGGCACAGGGGGGTAATCGAGCATGCTGATCATCCCCAAGGGGGGTGATCAGCATGCTCGATTACCCCCCTGTGCCAACTCCCAGCCCCCTAGCTCAAACTTTGCAAAAAATCGATAAAATCGATAAAAGTAATGGACGATCTTGAAAACTAATATTGTATTCGTAATCTGCATGCTCGATTACCCCCTGTGCAAACTCCCAGCCCCGCAGGTCAAACTTTACAAAAAAAAATCGATAAAATCGATAAAAGTAATGGACGATCCTGAAAACTAATATTGTGTTCGTAATCAGCATGCTCGATTACCCCCCTGTGCAAAATCCCAGCCTCGCATGTCAAAATTTACAAAAAATCGAGAAAATCAACAAAAGTAACCGATAATTCTGAAAACTAATATTGTATTCGGAATCCCCATGCTCACTTCCCCCCTGTGCCAACTCCTAGCCCTGTAGGTGAACTCTGCGAAAAAATCGATAAAAATCGGTAAAATCGACATCGATCGATAACGAAAAGTGGACTGTGACACCCGCCGGAGCCCGAAGTGTATGTGTGCCAAGTTTGGTCCGGATACGGCGGAGCCGGGTAAGCCAGCTAGTCTTATATATAAAGCTGAATGTCTGTTTGTCTGTCTGTCTGTATGTCTGTCTGTCTGTATGTATGTATGTACGTATGTTCCGAATAGAAAATTCCATTTCTGAACCGATCCGGACCAAACTTGGCACACATATACTTCAGGGCAGGGAGCGTGTCATAGGCTACTTTTCGTTATCGATCGATATCGATTTTATCGATTTTTATCGATTTTTTTGCTGAGTTCACCTACGGGGCTGGGAGTTGGCACAGGGGGGTAATCGAGCATGGGGATTCCGAATACAATATTGGTTTTCGGGATTATCGATTACTTTTATCGATTTTATCGATTTTTTGCAAAGTTTGAGCTAGGGGGCTGGGAGTTGGCACAGCGGGGTAATCGAGCATGCTGATCATCCCCAAGGGGGTAATCAGCATGCTCGATTACACCCCTGTGCCAAATTCCAGCCCCCTAGCTCAAATTTTCAAAAAATCGATAAAATCGTTAAAAGTAATGGACGATCTTGAAAACTAATATTGTATTCGTAATCTGCATGCTCGATTACCCCCCCCCCCTGTGCAAACTCCCAGCCCCGCAGGTCAAACTTTACAAAAAAATCGATAAAATCGATAAAAGTAATGGACGATCCTGAAAACTAATATTGTGTTCGTAATCAGCATGCTCGATTACCCCCCTGTGCAAAATCCCAGCCTCGCATGTCAAAATTTACAAAAAATCGATAAAATCAATAAAAGTAATCGATAATTCTGAAAACTAATAGTGTATTCGGAATCCTCATGCTCACTTCCCCCCCTGTGCCAACTCCTAGCCCTGTAGGTGAACTCTGCAAAAAAATCGATAAAAATCGGTAAAATCGACATCGATCGATAACGAAAAGTGGACTATGACACCCGCCGGGGCCCGAAGTGTATGTGTGCCAAGTTTGGTCCGGATACGGCGGAGCCGGGTAAGCCAGCTAGTATAAAATAAGTTTGATTCTTCTTACTGTTTATCTTCCCAAAATTTTCTCGTTTTTGGCTATATGTAAGTATTAGTCACGCATTCATTAACCGCTCTGTTCTGGATTTGCGGAAAGGCAAAATTTGGCTGATGCTGCTGGATAGGACACGTTTCTATCCAAATACACCTTTAGAAGAATTATGTGGGTAAACTGTTATGCTTGTTGTATAGATCTATACTATCTTATGAGCCTCTGTTTGATCTATTCTCCCCATTCAGCGTTTGCGACCTTATCTTTTATTAGGTATCATTGTTTGCGTTTACAGCCGTCATTTCGGAGTACCCCGGTTTTCTTCATTGTTGTTACTGCTAAAGCGCCGGGCATACTTCACGCGATTTTGGTCGCGACGCGATTTGGCAGTATTCCAACTGTCCATAACTCACTATGAGCACATTTTGATTGTACAGAAGATAGGGCATTTTATCAATCCATGTAAGTTGTACACACCATGCGTGCGCAGTTTGCCAGTTTTGGAACTGAAGACTTCTGGCGAATTGCCAAATTGCGTCGCGACTGAAATCGCGTGAAGTATGTCCGCCCTTTAAGGGTTTTCCTCTCCTCTAGTCATTCGTCAAGGTGGTTTTGTTATGTTATGGTCATCATAATTTGTGGTCCTTTATTTGTATTTTTTTCTTTCATTGTTCAAGACAACTTCGATGACCAAGCTCTTGTTTTTGGCAAATCTGGTTTGGAACGTAGTAATAATCACATGTATCCTTCCCCATTCCCTTGTGAAGCATGCTGGTAGTTGATCATAAGTCAAATGATGTTTGTTTGAAGTTACCTCTTATCAAAATATAAACTTATATCGCTGTTGCTTATTACGTATAGAACTACGAAGAAACGTATTGCAGAAGTAGAACTTTGCAGTGAGGAGATGTGGCTTAGTAAGCGAGATTGAGACGAATAGATGTTTTACTGTTTAAGAAAGAAATAAATGTTGTTTGTAGGAAAAGTTTATGAAACTGAAATTTTCTCTTTTTTGTCGAGAATATACTCCAAGTTTTAGCATGAATAGAGCCTCAGGACCATACTCATCGTCAGTACTGTAGCTTCTGGTGTATCTGGATTACGCTACAAGTTTTTTCAGGCATTGATGTAGTTAGCTGATTTGCTTTGCATTATATCGCAAGGCCATGAGTACAGGAAGAGAATCGTGTCATTTGACATTGACTGTATTAGCATCCTCATTAACAGACCTCCTTCCGAGCGTATAATTCACAAAGGATGTATGTTGTTGAATCTACATTTCCATAAACAGCAGTTTTCGGCCGTTTTTGATGGTTTCTCAGTGTACAGTTCCTTCGTTCTCTCTCAGTCTTGTGCCCGCTCCCCACTTGCTATGAAAAAAATTGTAAATCTGCCGCGAGGTTCAAGAATGGACATCTTTGTGCCGTCAAATTATATTGTTAATCGAAGTTTTGACAGTCGAAAATTGGAAAAGTTTATTACGCTTATTCTTTCAATAGAATACTATTGTGCACAGTGGTTATGTTTCAAAAATCTGCAAAATAAATCTAGTTTCTGCACATGACAGTAACCCTATTTGGTTCCTTACTAGAATTTGCGAATAACGTCAAACATAATGTTGGTTACAAAACAAGATCTAAACGAACAAAGTGGGATTCAAGCGAATTAATAGAAACCAACAATTTTCTGGTCGAAAGTACAGTAAGTTTCGACCCGCTTTAGGCGGAAATTGGACTGGCGGGAGTCCGCCTCGCAACAGCTCGCGCCGTTTCGCAGCTACAGTATATCCTATCGTGCTGAGAACCCATGCCTGCGTCTCTTCAATCTCCATAGTCTTTGCTTGGCAAAGTGCCAGCGCTATGCGCTCGCGAAGCCTCCAGCGGTGCGCATGCGCTGCTCCACGTAGAATGTCTCGCCTAATCCGGGATGAAACCGACTGTACCTATGGCACAATTATATGTACCAATTTTTGATCTAATGTGAGCGACAACAACATAAAACAATGATGACAACGACACGTATCAGCTTATACGACAACAAGTGCATCTATACATTATTAGATCACTACAGGGAATAAAGAGTCGAGATGGTAAGCATTACCCGTTGGCGATTGCTTTTCCATGTGTTCGATTTCATCGAAAGAATTATGACCCCTAGGGAAATAGATGGAATCGAGTAGGCCAATTAAGACATTATTCGAACTATGCGTACATGAGTTAATCTATTTGAAAAAACGCTAATATCTCCGCAAGATTACTCCCCGCTGCCTCATCACCAGTGATATGCAATCATAATCTGGTTCATCTTGGAATATAATTTCGTCATCACCTTCCTCCACTACTTCATCTAAACAAAGACTGACAAAAAAGACTTACAAGGAGTTGGATGCCGCGGCCATTCCTAATGATTTGTATACCAAAAAATGCGCCCTCGAATGCAGATTCTGAATCTGTGCTCGAAATCTGCGAAACTATCTTTTGAAGAAAGTTATGAACTTTTTTCCTTGAAAATTTAGCCCACTTTTGGATAGTAAAAATCACCAGACTTGATCTAGCCTACGTTTGATGCTACTAAAGAAAATTTTAGACGTAGTAATATTTATTTAGAACTATGTGAATCATATCAGCATTTGGAAAGGAGAGAAAATTTTTTTATTGATGATTTTGACCCTCCGCAGGAACGCAATTTTTTTAATGAAAAAAATCATAACTCCATTCAGATTATCGTTTCGCAGATATGAAAGACAGTTTACGAACCAGCATTCAAAAGCGCATTTTTTGGTATACAAATCATTATGAATGGCTACGGCATCCAAGTATCCTTCCCCTGTTAGGTGACTTCTTAAGCTTACTCGGTAATACTTGCGCATTCGAAGTAGGTAACTTTTGTATAGTGGGAGGAACTGCTGCTGAGGTAGAGGATTGCTGGAGAATTGGAGGTGCTGCCAAGACTGACCCTTGCTTGACACTGCTCTAAATAATTTTTTCTAAATTATAGTTGAATCGCCGATGCAGTAACGTATATCATTGTAGACTGTACTCATTCGCGGTCTGAAGTCTAGCATTTCTGCAATGAGATAGTGATCAGATCGGCAGAGCCGCAGACAGTCCGTTATGGCAAGCATTCAACATGGCGTGACCTCATAAGCATCGTTGTCGATTGTGATAGAGATAACAGAGACTGACAGTTGCATAGACCAGAGAATTAGTGTAAATAAAACACTGATTGATTACATTAGGAGCGATCGCTTACTTCAAATTTCTCTGAAGCCAATATTGGAGCTGCCAACAAAAGTGGATTCTTCTCACAAGATACCCTTACCGCTGCAGGAATCTGTCAATTGCTGTGAGTTTTAGCTCTGAACTCATTTGTTCATTCCTGTCTTGAGGAAGTCCGGACTTCCAAGTTATCGTTCCGCAAATCATGAGGAGCTTGTGCAGGTTCTACAGGGATGTGCGCGGAAGTTCTTCAGATGCTGAAGTGGAGCGGATAATGTTCTGCACCTGAAATGATGTGAAATGAATCTTCCTTTTATCGTTTTGAGAAAGCACTTATAGGTTAATAGAATTAGCAAGAAGTGCTCCAAAAGAAATGTAAAAATCGAAAACGTCGACTGACAATGTCTGCCAACATCACTTGCGCGTAAGGAACCGTATGGGCATAAACCGGAGAAAGCGCACTCGTGGTCATTTTTTCGCCATTTGTTGTTGGCACTGTAGCGGAACTACAACAACCGTCAAGTTCACAGGACTATAACTAGATATGCCTTATCACAAAAAAATTACCTGACGAGGTGCTGCACGAACTGCTGTTGCCAATAGTTGCGCTGTAAGCGTCCGGATGCATCCTAACCTGTAAAACCAATAAACGAATGAAATTACTAGATCCTCGAGCGAATATGGAAGCATAGCGTTATGGAAGCAATCCAAGAGCGATAGAAATGCTTCACTGGAATACAACAAACTAACATTGATCACTGAAGCACACTGAAACACGAACTGTAACCGATGTTCTCGCTCCACAAGTAGTCGAGTTAAGAATTTGGCTGCGGTCAGATTGCCTATTTTAGTAACAGTCATATGATGCAGCTAATTAGTGCGCTTATGTCATTGTTCTCAAAAAATTATCACCAAAGCTCTTTTCATGGACTTCTAAAAAAACCTGCATGCTGGTAATAAATTTGGTTTTCATGATGGAATATGTACCTGGATCTGGTAAATTTCACCAATTCAAACCATCTAGGTGCATAATCTTGCAGCCTGTAGTAAAATTCAATGATATGAATTGAAAAGACTGTTCAGGGCTCACTATTTAGGCATGAAAAAGAGCGATACACAAAATCCGTTTTCACAAAATTCAAATTTCCTGTGTGTAACGCCATTTATACATATGAACACAAACGCTCTGTATAACAAGAGGGCAAAGAATTGGAAGTGCGTTGCAAAGAAAGACGAACCTGTACTTGCCGCACTATTTGCATTGGCAACGCGTATTGATGGCAGCAGAGAAGGACGGCGGTTCGTCAGCGTCGCTGGGCAACTGGAGGAGCGGTATCAGAAAGAAAGGAAAGGAGAAAGTAGAATGGAAAACAAAGAGTGAAATAAAAAGTGAGGGAATTCAGTGCTTTGGCGGACACTCGGAGCAGGATCTACCGTAATCCGCGTGGGTCCCAACGCGAGCCGTGCTGCCGCCGCCGCGCGGATTGGATCGCCCACTCTGCCGTTACCGGTCCTCCGCGAACCACTAGCGCTGAGAGAGCGCAAATTTACACTAACGGCTCGGCCTAATTCCGATTTGTACTGCATAGAGCATGTCGCTAGCTCCCGAATTCGTGCATCCCTGCTCTGCGTCTCTGACCTGCGGCACGCATGGATAACATACTGGCAACATGCAAGATCCAGGCAACAACATGACTGATGCCCTCAAAAATAACAAATTTCGCATGCTGTTGCATGTTTCAATATGCTAGCCTTGCGTGCGGTATTGAGCTCAAATCCGAAGCGCATCAGTCATACTTTCGATACATAGAGCCATGTACTCTGTATACTTGGGTAATTCGAAAATTTTTTTATCGAATGAATGAATATCGAATAAATTCGAAAAGGAAAAATTTCGAATAAACGGATATCGAACAAATTCGTAAATGAAAAATCTCGAATAAATGAATATCGAATAAATTCGAGGTTCACAAATTCTCGAATGAATGAATTCCGAATAAATTCGGAAAATCAAAAATATCGAATGAATGAATATCGAATATATTCGAACATTGGTAGTCGAATTTCGAATAAATATTCGAATGATTTATCGAATAATTAGAGCAACCATATCTCAAACTTGCCGATATATCTGGCTAAAGCCGATCCATTCGTAATCAGCACCCTCGTATCCCTTATACCAACTCCTAGCTCAAAATTTTCCAAAAATCGCTGAAATCGATAAAATAGATTTCATTTTTAATCAGCATCCTCATTTACCCCCTGTACCAACCCCCAACCTCGTAGCTTAAGATTTTCCAAATCGACAAAATCGATAAAGTAAATTTTTATCTGTAATCAGCACCCTCACTTACCCCATGTGCCAAATCGCAGC
This sequence comes from Cylicocyclus nassatus, assembly GCA_958299035.1. Taxonomy (NCBI): domain Eukaryota; kingdom Metazoa; phylum Nematoda; class Chromadorea; order Rhabditida; family Strongylidae; genus Cylicocyclus; species Cylicocyclus nassatus. Next base: position 22,624,288 of record CATQJL010000305.1, on the reverse strand, counting down.
CCATGGCTCCAAGTTCTCCAAAACGATGAAATTGATAAAATAAAAATTAATTCATAATCAGCACCTTCACTTACCCTCCTCTACAAACTCCCAGCCTCACAGCTCAAAGTTCTCCGAAAATCGATAAAGTAAATTTTTATCCATAATTAGCACTCTCACTTACCCCTCCCCCTGTAGCAATTCCCAGTCCATATTCATCGGAGACTTTCGTCATGTGTGTTATAGGCTAATCGTAGACGAAGGCATGTGGTTTATTCCGCGAAGCGATTGCCCCTGTAGCCCCGGGCATACTGCAGGCATTTCAGTAGCGACGTGGTTTGGCAATAGTCAAAGTGTTCATAGCTTATCGTTCGGATCCAAAAGTAGAGAATGCAGGGCACTTATCTGTTCAGAAAGTTGTACACGCTACACAATTGTGGTAAGCTGGCGTTACATTTGAAGACATCTTAAATGGCACATCGCGTATGGCTATCGCGAGAAGTAGGTCATAATTAAAGCTCGCAATTCTCAATGTGGACCTTATTCGTCGGCCTTTAGCCTTTACCATAGTTGGCAGGCTGATAGCTCTTGGTGCTTGCAAGCCTCCGTGAAAATCTTTGATGCACTGTGATAACAGAACTATCATGTACTATCTACTGAACAGAAGTTTATATTGCAAGATGATATAACTGCAAAATTCAGCAACCGTCTAATCCTCCACTACAGCTGCGACGTCCTTTATTCAAAATACACCAGTCCGCAAAATCTCTAAGGTAGCGAATAGACGTAGTTGTGCAATATAACTTATGTGAACAAGAGTGCTCACTCGTGTCCGTTTGCGTACCACAACCATGAGCAATGCAAAGAAAGAAAAACAGGCATTTCAGACACTTTCAATATATGGACTCGTAACATGAGCTTGAATTTGATAGCTTCTTTACTGATTTGGTGCCAATAGCAGTGCGAACAATCTCATTGGTCGAAAAAGCATCAATTAAAATCCAGATATGATTTTTTTACTGTCGCAAGCAGTCCGAAGAATGCGACTCTCCATACAGTTCAAAGTTCATAACGGTTGCAAAAGATGCATTACAAAGTTTTGCGAAAAAAACGCGGACGAAGTGAGCTTGATACTCAGCAGTTGGCTCTGCAACAAAGTCGAACTGAATGCGGAGTTCATTCGAATACGAATTCGAATAAACATTTGAATAAAACATTCGAATAAAATCTATTCGAAACCCCGTTTTTTGATTATTCGAGTTTTCGAATAATATTCGAATCCTCGTTTTTTGATTATTCGAGTTTTTCGAAACCCTGTTTTTGGATTATTCGAGTTTCGAATTTTATTCGAAACCCCGTTTTCTCAATTATTCGAGTTTCGAATATTATTCGAAAACGGAAGAACACCGAATATCGAATTTCGAATACGAATATATTCGAATGTTTTATTCGAATGATCGAATTTCTATTCGATTCGGACCCAAGTATAGTACTCTGGTAACCTTCACTTTGAGCGTCATGATAGAACACAACCTTCACCTGGAGAGAAGTGCAGAAATCTTCTGGGCGAAGCCGATATTAATGACATAACTAATGACATAACCATATAGGGATGAATGTGAATGACGCAAATATAGTAGTGACATCCAAAAGAAGCTCAAAAGCCGAAGATTGCGTTTTTACGGCCTTTCTTGCTGAAAAGAAGGTCAAAAATTCAATTAGAGACTAAAGCAAAATTTTTCAATTAACCTTTCTCGAGACTGCGATTGAGGGTTGGAAGTTCATGAACGCCGCTGGAGTTCAATAAAAACGAGAAATTGCGCTCAAATCTTGCGCAGAAAGTCGCAACATAATTGCTGGTCTATCTCGTTTTGGAGTGATTTCCAAGACCCGCGACGTTGTCAGTGCTCCTGTCCGTCTCATGAGGATCACAACGATATATAAGGTTATGGGTTTTCGTTATGACCTTGCGGAGATCAATCAGAGCCAAATGCCCCGCCGGCTCTGGTCTGTCTCCGCTGCTCGTCTGCGTCTCCGCGCGTTGCGCGCTACCTCGCTACCTCAAATGCGGGGCCCGGGGCATTTGGCTCTGGTACCCTTTTCTTCGTTGTTCCGAGCCCAATTACAACATTCTATATATCATTATTAAAGTTCGTAATCTCTATTTTCACGCTGACAGTGTCGCAAGACTTTTCATTTCATTTATTACATAGGATATCCTAAGCATTGAACATCAACAGAGAATTGAAAAGAGAATTTGAACATCAACAGAGAAGCATCTTAAACTGTGAAAGCTTTACAGGAAGCATTCCTCTTCTCATCAATCTATCCAGATCACTACTAATTCTGTTAACAAGAATCTCCTCCTCACATTTCTCCTTGCTCTAGGTATAACTATCTTTCTTGAACCTCCCCTAGTTTTAGAACTCCTGTGGCCGTACTCATCATTGATACCTTGAGGTAAATTCTACCTCCAGGTAGTTTTATCACTCATTATCAGCAAAATTACATTGAGAATTTACCTCAAGGTACTTTGTGAAATACGGGTACTTGCTGATAATGAGAGATAAAACTACCTGGAGGTAGAATTTACCTCAAGGTAACAATGATGAATACGGCCACTGGTTTCAAAGAAGGAGAATGGATCGAGATGATAATCTTTGAATATAATCTTGTGAGCTGTGATAAGATCAAACATCCTCCTTCTCGTGGCTAAACTGTATAGCCCGCTCCTTGTTTCTGAGCGTCCCTTTGGGTAATTGTTCATACCGAAAGCCTTTAGTCCGCATGAGCAATTTCCTAGTAAAATTATTCTGTACCTTCTCAAGCACTCGAATTGAACTGGTTTTTGTGGGGTTGAAGACTACAGTACCATATTCTAGCAACGGCCTGATATAAGTTTTATAAACTCTAATGAGCAGGCGCGTGTCACTAGTTGATAACGCTCTAAATAAATTATAAACAGCTGCATTACCTCTGGCAGCAACTACTTCACAATGCTTATCGAAACGAAGGCTCCTATTAACCAGAAAGCCTAAGTCTTTTACTTCATTGACATAGTCAAGGTCCTCTCCTTCAATTTGATATCGATAATCTGAGTCGGTAGTACCAATGTGGAGTACCTTAGTTTTTTCCCGAGATATGGCTAGTTTCCAATCTACCGACCATGCAACCACTGCATCTAGCGCTCGCTGAATCTTAGCTCTATCTCCAGCTGTTGCCACTTCACTATAAATTTTGAAATCATCGGCAAATCCGCATCACGACACTCCGAATCTAGAGACTATTTGAGGAAGATCATAAGTGTAGATGTTAAAAAGAATTGGTGACAGGACGCCACCCTGCGGTACCTCACTAGTCATCATTCTGAGCTTTGAAAAATACGATTGATATGAACGGTGAATTGCGATTAGGTAAAAAGGCAGAAATCCAGGCTATTATGTATGGATGTATTCCTATCGACTCCATTTTAAGAATGAGTTTCGAATGCGGTACTATATCAAATGCTTTGGTGAAATCTAAATAAACAACATCGGTACTTATGCCAGAATCTAGGGACAGGGTCCAGTCATTGAGCGTGTATAGCATGGATGTTACGGTTGATTTACCCTTTTGGAATCCATACTGCGCTTGCGGTATTATGTTATGGTTTTGTAAATGTTTCATTATCTGAATTTTGATCAACTTTTCAAAAAGCCGCGCAAATATGGACGTTATGCTTACGGGACGGTAATTATGAATGCATGTATAAGGTTTTTTCTTTAGTATAGGAGTTACAAAAGAGATTCTCCATCTTTCAGGAACTTTTGACCTCAGTAGACTCAAATTGAATATAAACTGCAATGGTCTTGAGATGATGTGGGCTATTTCTTTAATAAAATGCAAAGATATAAAATCCGGAGTTAGAGATTTTGATCGGGGCCATTTCCGAAGCAGTTTACAGATTTCGAAATCATCAAAGTAGTGAAACTCTTTCATCTTTTCAAAAGTGAGTTGCATAGGGGCTTGATCTGATGAATGGTTTTCGCTAACAAAAACCTCTTCAAAGACTTTGGCAAAATTTTCAGCTTTTTCAAGCTCCGAGGTCAGGATGTTCCCAGAATCAGACATGACAGCTCCCACCGCTTTTCTATCTTCGATTGCATTAAGTAGGCGGTAGAATGCAGCCCTATTACCGGTATTGATTATCTTTCTTTCTAGATATGTATTAAATCTTCTGAGTTTCTTTTCAAATCTTGAGTTTATATTTCTGAATTTCATCAGATCTTCTTCCCTACCTGTCGATCTAAATCTAAACCAAGCTGCCTCTCGGACGCTGGACAACTTTGCTATGTGTGACGGTATATGCTGTCTACTTAATGGTACCGTCTTTTGGGATAAAGAGATCAATTGCATGTTGGATTACAAAAATCAACATTTCGTACATCTCGTTTACACTAGTGACCGTACTGAAGGAACCAATCCAGTCAACATTCTCCAAGTATTGGACGGCACCTTTAATATCCCCATTCTTATAACTTCTTTTTAAAATGAAATCGTTCGAGTGCGGTGTGTACTACGCATGCAAAAACTGATCATTACGTGATCACTTGGCCCAATAGGAGAATTTGCTTTCACAGCAGTGATCAAAGAATCATCATTGGTTAAGATCAAATCTAGAACATTTGTTCCAAGTGTCCAGAACTTAACTTCCTGGCAGAGGTCTAGATTTAGGCACATATTCAAGAAAGTTTTGGCTGCGCGATTGGATTTACTCATTTTCATTTTGCTCCAGTTCCCCTCCAGCACAATTGAGTGAAGATTGGAAGCTATCAAGTCCGATATCGTTTTACTTAATTGATCTGATAAGTAGTAGGGGCAGGATGGCGCTCTGTAGACCAATATCACACGGTATGTCGTGTTCTTTGTATGTATTAGGTTGGCACATAAGTAATGCAACTTTTTATATAACTTTTGTCTACTTGAACGTAGCACATTCATTTCTTGGCAATATAAGGAATATGATGTAAGCTTCCAATGCACACATTTTTGCCAAATTTTACCATCTTATGTGAGGATTACGGTAGGTTTACGGTACTATGGGAAAATTTCTAGAATGCATCAGATTTTGCTGAAACTTGGCCTATAGGGCTTATTTGACATGCTGATCTCAAAAATGAGATCCGTTTCGCATGAAAAGGCCTCCTTCGTGAGATCAAAAGATGAATCTCATTTTGGCGACAGAATATGATATTCGTGTTTACCGCATAGGATTACCCTATAGTGCAAAGTTATAGCGATTTGTGACTTTTCGCAGCTTAGTTATTGACAAATTGCCTTCAAAACTTGACGCATTTGACTTGTTCAACTTCTCAAAGGCGCACCACCTTAATTTGTGTTTAAATTTCATTTCTTTTTCACTGACTCCAATGTGCCAACTTCCAGCTACATGCTGCCTATGATTGCTTTTTCATGTGTTTGAATCAGGTTTCGTAGGGCTTCATGTTTACCAAAAAATCGTGAAACCTCGATTTTCAGCAGTTTTCAAAAAATGCTTACAAGGGAATGGTCAGAAGTCGAAGTGGCCAAACCAAACAAGCTGTATATCATTCGATGCAGTATAAAACGCTGAATTCGAATCTGTCTATCTTATCTGCTTCCCTCTTCTGTGGACGAAGCTACAAGCGGTTTTATTGTGAAAAATTCGTACATAAAAACAGCGAAATTGAGCACGTTGCTGCACTTTTAGCTCGGTTTCTGGCTTCAAAAATTTTAAGTAAGCTAGCTGCATGTTTTGGCCCAGCATTGAGGCGAAAGAGGCTCTGTACGGCTAAATTTTCAATTTCACACATAATTTCTAAGCAAATTAATGGTCTTTAATGGCTTATAACTTCGTCCAGAAAAGCGATAAGCAGATAAAAAAGGCAGATTTAGAGTCAGCGCTTCATGCTGCATCAAACTCTATGCAGCTTGTGTGGAATGGCCACTTCGATTTCTGACCATTCCCTTGTTAGATTTTTTGTACTACGTTATCAAAAATCAAACGGTTTGCGCAGATTTGCAGCTTACATCACGGTCTACATGATGCCACAAAATGAGATTGTTACATAAAATAGGAAAAAAGTTACGGGAAAAGTTGCAAAACTTATGTGCCAACCCAATATATCCAAGCAAATCAATTCTTAGCCCTCATTGACTGATTCATCAAAAACAAGATTCGGGCAGAGCAATTTACTGATCAATAGGCGACACCTCCTCCTTTCCTGAGTCGGAGGTCACATCTATAGACAAAATAAGTGGAGCACAAATCCCCAAAGAGAGCTGAATCAGTGATGTTGTAATCAGGATTTAGCCAAGTTTCGGTGATTGCAATCACATGAGCAGGAGTATTGAAGAGAAGAAACTTGAGGGAATCGATATTTTTCTGTAGAGATCTGATATTCATCAAAAAGCATGATAAAGGACCATTTACTTTCCTGAGAGTAATTAATGGTTTAATGAACTCGACAATGGAGAATTAGAGGTTCGATTCAACAACACATTAGACTGAGTTGACAAAACACCCATTTGATTTTCTTGAGAAGCATTTGGAGAATTACTAGCAACATTGTTTTTACACGTGCTAGGCTTACGTTGACGATCTAGTTTGATCTTAGCTCTTTCCTCTTGGGAAAGAGATGGGCGTACGTAAAGACCTTTTTTGAATGGAAAATACTTCAAAGAAGGAGCACGTATGAGGGTTAGATTAACAAAAAAGGAACAAGGTAAAATCACTTCTAATAACCTATCACTAGAGGAACTAGGTCGGCCCATTCTATAAACCGTAACAGGACGACAATCGATATTAAGAAAGTCAAGTACTTGACCTACGCATAGGAAATCGTGATTAGTCCTGTAACTGCTAGGTCCTCCTCTGCTTTCTGGTACTCCAGCGAAGACAAGTGACCTCTTTCTTTCCATTTCTTCCCAAACGTTGCCATTGTTCGATGCCATGTCTCCATTTGGGGGGATGCTGGGGCTGCTCGAACGCCTGTTAATAATATCCTTTAACCTCTGATTTTCAGCCTTAAGCGTTACGATTTCCTCTGATAGCTTTCTCACGTCCGTTATTAACTCACGGTTACTTTGCATAAGGTCGTCCATTCCTTTTCGATTGTCCACCAGATAGGCAATGATCGTTCGAACATGGAGTGGTAGGCTATCGTCCTTTGTCAATTCCATCGCGGCCTCGAAGAAATCCGGCGAACCTGGTGGACTGTCCTCGAATTGCAGTTTCCTTTTCTTCTGACGCTCGGCAGGTCCGAGTGGGTAGATGGGGTTTCATTGATCATCTCAGACATTGAATAATCCAGACGACGTCGTAGATTGACGGAGTAGTAGCACGGAGTCGAAGGGAGGGGGGGGAGAGATCGGTAGGCAGGCGAGAGCGTGATCGATGACCCGACCGCTCACGGCGGACTCACGTTGCAGAATGACGCGTGTTGCGCGCTACCTCGCTACCTCAAATGCGGGGCCCGGGGCATTTGGCTCTGGTACCCTTTTCTTCGTTGTTCCGAGCCCAATTACGACATTCTATATATCATATTAAAGTTCGTAATCTCTATTTTCACGCTGACAGTGTCGCAAGACTTCTTTTCATGATTTAAACGAGAAATCCGGAAAAAACGGCCTTTTCGAAACCTCTTGTTTTTTTCAGTTTAAAGGCAGTGGATCGGCAAAACTTGATATCCCAGAATCTTCCCAGAACCAGAGCAGTAGGTTTCTTATCGTCCAAGTATGAAAACAGTGCAATCCCGGTTGCACAGCATGCCTTCCCTGCCAAGAAAACTGCTCTCAAACTTACACGCGCAAGCCAATCTTACACGCACCCGGACCAGTTGCCAACTTCCTTTTCACCATTGGAGGCTGCCCGCCGCAATGCAAGAATTGTTGGGTCCCGCAACGATTTAGCGTCATCGGCCTTGCTCCACTCGTCCAATTTTGAAGGGAAGGGGTTGAAAAACGCTCGTTTTCGCCGTTTTCGAGCTCTCTAAAGTGGATTTTCGTGATCAGCGTACCGAATAACCCCAAATAAGCGAAAATTTTACTAGGTTGAGATTTGCCGAGCCACTGCCTTTAAACTCGTACTTATAGTTACAAATGGCTGCGAAGAGCGCGCCCCATGTCCCAGTGCAAATCTGTATTCCGCGCGGGAACCTTGGCCGTAAGCGCGCACACCCTATAACTTCCAGCGCGAAACAATTGTCACTAATAGAAAAACGACTGTTTTCTACAGGAGCATCAAAAACAAGTGCAGTTGTTAACGTGCGATGATTCACCTTTCATTTCTTGTCATGCAGATCACTTTTCTTTGATATGGTGCCTCAAGAACTTAGCACGGATAAAAAGTAATGATCTGTTTGTGCTTAAACAGAGAAAGGCTCTCTACCGAACATGTTATTTATACGGCAGCCATAAGAAGAGGAAAGCTCAGGTCCAAGTAAGAGGTAAGTATCATTCACTCCGAGACTATGAGACTCACGAACACTTCAATTTTAAAAGCACTTTTGACATATCTCATTTCTGTGATAGACGACTTGGATGAAACCAATTCGAGCATGTTTGAAAAACATGTAAATACAAAGCGTTTTGAGTTTTCTATTCCCAGAATGCGTGGTAGCTTGCGGGTAAGCATTGTAAGTTCAGATGGATTTCCATAGCTTAACTGTTCGTGAAAGTAGTCACTGTGTGCGTCAATTTCGGCAGCTTAGCATGCTTAGGTACCTCCTGCTCAGGTAAGGCGCTATCACGCTTTCCAATTCATTACCTATAACTCAATTTTCGCTACTTAATCTTCCATATCTCAAAGATGGGTGCATAAGTGTGGTTCAGATACCTCTCTCTTCTTTGCATCCCACTCCTCATCTGAGCGCATTCATTAGGCTAGGTTCATACTGATTTGTAAGTTCCGGAACAGTTCCAGCACAACACGTATTAGAACGCTGTTGGAAGTGTTCTGGAGCATACGGATCAGTATGAATCAGCCTTAGGTAGCCATTGCAACGCAGTGAAGATAAAACTGCTTTCCATTATGTCATAACCAAAAATTTTGTGCGTGCGGTGTAATGAACTGAAGGAACTTTCTTCACAAGTTTTGATGGTGTAGACCCGGCCTCTTCAAGTGACGGATGAAAAGAAAGCCTGTGTTGTTGAACAGAGAGTGCACCTTTCGCGTGGTTGTTATAGATGACCTCAGAGCATGCAGATGCTGTTCATCTAGTATGAGAAACTAGATGTGGACTCTGAATTTGCTCATCGTGAGTAAGCAACAAGGTAACCAGGTTTGTCTTCAAAAACACAAAAAGCAAAAACGGCGGGCCTATACAAGGCTCTTCACCCCTTAGCATCAAGAAACGGAGTCATGATGCTGCACAAAAGCTTGCTATTAGTAAAAGGCCATACAAGAAAGTTCATGCAAGAAGTTCACAGAAAAACATCATTATGTAGGTACAATCTCTAGTCTTTCATCTCTAGCTTGTGTCGCTGGCTCTACGATCCTCCCAGCTCGTGACACTGATAAGCTGTCATCGATCAAGATCTTCACTTGTTAGCCTATGTAGCTCAAAAAGTAGAAACCTGTGCCTGATATGCAACAAGATTATAGAAGTAAAACCTAAATCGAATCGTTACCGTAACCGAAGCAAGCCGTAAATTAAATGCGCGCCTCCGCAGTTACACACTGCACCATATCACCCCTAAAAGCACAATTTCATGAACATTTTGTTTCTGCAACCAACATGATATGCTGAAATAGAGATTTCAAATTTCCAAAATTTAGGTTCAGTAAAGAAAATGATCGAAGTGACGAGAAAATTGGGATTTAGGTGTTCCAAACCTGCTCTATCGAAAATACCATTTATTTTGCTCAAAAAATCATGAAACTGGGTTTTAAAATAAGTTTAAAAAGAATAATAAATTTGTGGTAAAATCAAGTTATAGCAGAACTGCCACTCCATTCATACAAACTCAAAGCATTACTGATTATCTGCAGAATCAGATCACCAGATGTGAGAAATAATGTGGCAAAATGTCGCAGCTTGTAACAGAAGAGACAAATTGAGCCCCAGTAGATAAGGCATATGCGAAAGTCTTGGCGTGATAACTGACTGAAACAACAGTGTATGGCCCCGGACAGACTTTACGCGATCCGATCGTCGCGACTGAATCGCGACGAGACAACTGTTATAACATCATTCCATGCCGATCAACTTGCATTCGGTTGTGATACTTTTCCGCCCGAAATTTTTGAATGTGAAATGAAAATGAATGGAAATCTTGGCGATTAGATCACGACGATTGAGTCGCGTGAAGTCTGTCCGGGGCCTATAGGTTACAACCTCTATAGGTATGGTTGCGGCTGTCTTGCCTAACGCAAATGGTCACATCGCTGAAAATGCAGGAGGGTGAATGGGAGACGGTCAAGAGGCGCGATTTCTCTGGGTGTCACCAACTCAAAACTCAAGTTTAGGGCTACGCAAGTTTTCAAAAAGCACCAGACAAAGTATATTAGTTTACTAGTCATCTAAAGTTACTACTTGCTGAGTTTGAAGGCTTTTGCTGGAAATCCGACCAAAATAAATACAAATTTGTTATAATTTGCATTTTCATGAGTTTTTGACCTCCAAAATTTTCATTTTGAATCGCTTCTGAAATAGTAAGACTGGGAAACTCGTGTAACCATCTAATATATCTCACCTAAAATCTAAAATACTCCCAGAACCTTATAAAACATTGAATATTTGCTAGTTGCTGTCCAGCTGGCAACAAAAATCGCGCCTCTTGACATACACCCTGGCTGAATCTTTGATGAACTCACATTCGCAATTTTGTTTCTAACATTTTCCATATTGAAAAGATTTAATGTCTAGATTATATTGAAACAATACCAGCCAGTTTAGTGGCGAAGGGAATTATCCACTGAACTTTAGATTCGAATTTTGTTTGAAGAAAGAAAATCCAGTTTCATGTTTTTTTGGGCAAAATAAGTGGCGATTTTGGATAGAGCAGGTTCGGAAACAGCTAAATCCCAATTTTCTCGTCACTTCGATCATTTTCTTTACTGCTCAGACAATCGCCGGGGGCAGGCGGGCACCGGAAAAATAGATTGCTGATCTCTCGAACCCCGCTCGCGGATTTTTTGGAAAGCAACCAGGACTTTTCGGAAGACCGCTTGCTGAATTCTCGATTTCTCAGAGATTCAGCAATATATCTGCAAAAGATAAGAGCGAAAAAAATTCAACAGGCGGTCTCTCGAAAAATCCGCTGACTCAGCAAGCGGTCTTCCGAAAAGTCCTGATTGCTTTCCAAAAAATCCGCGAGCGGAGCGCAAGAAATCAGCAATCTATTCTTCCGGTGCCCGCCTGCCCCCAGCGATTGTCTGAGTGAACTTAAATTTTGGAAATTTGAAATCTCAGTTTCAGCATCTCATGTTGGTTGCAGAAACAAAATGTTCATGAAATTGTGCTTTTAGGCGTGAAATATGGTGCAGTGTGTAAACTGCGCATTTAACTTTACGGCTTGCTTTACGGTAACGACTCGATTTAGGTTTTACTTCTATAATCTTGTTGAAATACATGCTCCGACACCAAACGCCCTGCGCGCCGGTCAAACTTGCACTGAGTCATGAGGCGCGCTCTTTGCAGCCATTTGTAACTATAGGTACGGGTCTGCCTTTAACTCTTTTCACTCGGTTTTTTTGTGTATTCGATAGATCTTGTTACTGTTTATGATGAGACGACGTCGCCGAGTTTCCTTGTTTGCATATACCGCGTTTTTTAGTGAAAATTACTAAAAAGCGCGTGTTTCTTGACCTTGTTCTCTTTCAGTGCTTTCACAGCGAATTTTCTCCAGCTTGGACGATACTTGTTCAGAATGATGAGCGGAAGAGTTCAGAAAACGTCGCAGGATACGAAACGACTATGCGGGGGTGAAACTTTGAAGGACGCATCAAAAATCAGATTGGCGTCCATGTGCAACATATCTTTTCGGGCGTGCTTAACATGTTCGATTCAGTTATTGACAAGTTTTCCTTCTTTCGGTCTCCCAACTACCACCACAGCTAAACAGCGCTTTTTTAATTGGGAAAGAGCTTTGTTCTTGTTGCCACCCAATCTAACCGGCAATCCTAAAGAGGAAACTGTGCCTAAGAAACCACCAAGTGAGGGTTTCAAGTTTGGCGATATGCTAACCCTTTATATGAATTTCTCAAGTTTTCTGATTTAATTCATATCTCTAAAGTTCCACCTATTTTTCTGAAACAACCTTCACTTTTTATAGGGGACAGGAACTCAGGCAACTATCACTTTCTAGGCTCTGTCTCTTGAATATCGAAGGTATGATCACAATGCACTTACAGCAGCTAGAGTCAGCATCTAGAGGCGGCATCTAATCAAATCTTTGTCTTCCACGTTTTTGTCATTCTGTGGCCTTTCCGTGGCCACAAGTCATGAAGTGCAAAATATACAAAATGACTCCGAGAAAACCTGGTTTCTAAAAGCCGATCTTGGACAGACGCCTTTCAGTTCCTAGGGCGGTGCTTGACAGGGCGGGCGTGGCTTGATAGCACTTTCGCGGGTTCCGGGTGTATTTGTCCCATTCAACAACCACATCGAAGGACCGGACCAACGCAGATGTCCTACTTTCAAGTCCTTCTTGTAGACAAGCTACTAAACGAGGAAGCATGTGCCTCGCCTGGACACTGCCTTCATAAACGAACCGAGACAAACTTAACCTCATTCCTTCGCAGCGCCTGATGTTTACGATAGAAACTGTTCACGGTCACGTGAAGGACAAGATGTCTTTCCCAGGTGACTATATATTTCCGCCTGTGGCTGTTGTGTCTAATAAAGGAATATAAATTCATTCTGCGGTCAGCTATCTGGTCAGTTGCTTTTGTTGAATTCAGTTCTGAGGTCTGAACTGTCAGTAGCAAATGTAGAGTCATTTCTCGCCGCAACCAAGCTCTTTCTTGCAAAATGAACCACAGTGAAAATATGTAAAAATATGTATAAATAATATGTAGAAATTTTCTCTCTGCCAATCACAGCCAATATATAAAGTAAACAGTCGGGACCCGCCCAATCCCATTCATCACTGATCCCGACAGCCATCAAGAATGTTTGCAAATTTGTTAGGCGCCAGCTCGAGCGCTATTCATCAGCTTTTCAAGGACCCCCACTTTTTAGATAACAATCTACAAGGTCATTTTAAACGTTTCGTCTCGAAGTTCGCTATGTCACGTCCGTCAAAGAGAGTCTTCTCAATCCATCTCGCTACTAATCTGTCAATCTTCTTCAGCGTATTTGCTCTTTGCATCAAAGTTAAAGCGTCCTTACTTACAAGGAGAGGATACTTAGTCGAAAGCACCAATCTAGATGAGGCACATATCATCTTAAAGCGCTTGAAACGCTGATTCCAAATCTGTAGTTTTTAACAGCGGAGCGGTTTTGCATGAGGAGTTATGAGGGGTGTTTCCTTTTGGGGTTGAGGCGCCTTCCAGCAGGTCTCCCCTTATCTATGATGTAGAGGAGTACCGACTGGTGGCAAGTGGCTTAGTGATAAGTGCCTTGCTTGACAAAGAGAGTGTCAAGGTTTCAGTCCTCTTCGCATGCAACTTATCGCAATTCTTGAGTTCTTGAGCTTTTAAATGGCTCCATAGCCCTAAAGCCTGAAATTTCGGATGATACTGATGCTAATTGAAATTGGAAGTGTTAAAAAATCAAAGTGATACGAGTAATATAATCTTTAATGTAATCTTCATTCAAATTACTTACCACTAGCCAGTTGCTACCAGTTGGTACTAGTAGGGTAAAGGGAGACCTGCTGGAGGGCGGGGGGGGGGGGGGACTTTTCATACGATCGGGGACTTCGCACCTAGCCTTCGCACCTACCTCACACCTACATCGCACCTCTCCATCCACGTAATGAGTAAGATTCTCCACTACGCCTAGGTGAGGGGGGGGAGGGGGACTTTTCATACGAACGCTCTCCGATCACTTTGACCTTCTAGCGCATGCTAGGGTGCTGGTGATACGTCCAGTTATCGATTATAATGGACTAAAATGAAACGTTTATTATCAAAAATGCGTAAACTAAAGAATACCTTGATTTTATCTGTTGTGTAAAGCTTATCGGGTTGAAATAGCGTATCATAGTAAAGATCGTCAGGCCACAGCGGATTCATTTTCGCAAACAACTGGCACAATTGTGGTAATGAATAGTTCGCTTTATCGAGTCGCATGCCGTCCAATGGGTGTAGATATATCAAGAGGCGCAATTCCTATTGCCAGATGGGCAGCATATAGCACATATTTAATGTTTTATGAAGTTCTAGAATTACTTGAAATTTCGAAAGAAATATATTAGGGAATTTAGGGATTGTTTAATCTCATCATCTTGAAATCGATTTCAAACAAAATTGTTAAAGGTCAAAAACACATAAAAATGCAGTTAACAGCAATTTTGTAAACATTTCTGTCAGCTTTCTAGCAAAAGTCGCCAACCTATCAAAATAAAAAAAATCCATACAGTATTCAAGTTCTCCAAATTTATCCAAATTCGCGGTACTGCAAGAGCTAATCTAGATGTTTTTTTTGGAATGGGGGGAGGGGAGGGGGGGGGGGGGAGGCAGCAGGCCCAAGCCTGGCATGGCGCCAGTTTTTACTGGATCTTTGCCAAAAGATGATGTGGAGGCATTCGTATGAAAAGTCCCTCTCCCCCCCCCCTCTACTGTATACTAGACACGGAGGTGCAAGACTTGACACTTAGCCGTAGGTTCACACCTCGCACCTCGGAATTGCTCATCGTATGAAAAGTCACTCACCCCTGGAGGGCGCCTCAACCTCAAAGGGAAACACTCCTCATAACTCCTTCTACAAAACCGCTCCGCTGCTATATACTATAGATTTGGAATCAGCGTTTTAAGCGCTTTAAGATGATATGCGTCTTATCTGGATTGGTGCTTTCGACTATGTATCTTCTCCTTGTTAGTTCCATCAGGACCACGACTACAAGTAGCGTAACTGTTAAAGTAGATTCATATCTTTCGCGCATTAGCTGCGAGATCGACAGCAGACACTCGTCGTCGACGTCGTCTCTTGCGTAACTGACGCAGAAGTGTGCACGGATCAGTGATTTCCGTCTCTCCGATCCTCTCTTGACATGTGTAGTAGCCCTCAGTTTTGAAGGAGCCTTATGGCTATAAGAGACCTGATAGCAATACATTGACTCCATTCTAATTTTTCTTGAAACATCCAGAAATGAATTTTTTCTGTTTTTACGGAACATATTCATGTGAATCAGCTACAAACCCTCGCTGAACACAGTTTGAAAGCTTCCTTGCTTTTTCGGTAATCGGTCTGGTAGGTATTCTATCCAGAATATCGTCCACGTCTAGAGCTCTCCGGTTGTCCTGGAAGGAAATGTGTAAATACTATGGAGAAAAACTTTTTGTGGTCCCTTTGGTTTATTACCATTCCTAAATTCTGCGCTTGAGTATTCAGTTTTCTCACTCTTCACGAGAGATGTATAGAAAAGTAGTATTCTGTAGCAGGTGTAAATAAATTATCTTTGTAACGTTTTAGGCAATTACTATGCAATTCTGATGCTAAAAAAGAAACTAGGAACTTCAGACATCAAATTTGATGATGTACAATTAATATACTTAATCATCACCTACTATTATCCAAGTTTCTTCCATTTAGATCCTTCCAAAGAATAACAACCCATGTCGTTTACATGTCCTCCTTGACTACGAGTGGGTGGATAAGAGACTGGGAGTATACCCGCAGGCGCGAATCGTTTCCCAGTAGGTTGTCATTCTCAGCAATTACAACTGCGAGATGACAATTTTCTCAGAATCTTCGTACAAATACATGCGAGAACTATTAGATTAGAAGGACTACCCCCAATGGCATCCTTCTGGGGCTATGCTTGCTTTCTACCCCTCATTTCCATTATCAACCAGGCACTGTGCGCAAACCTATCGTTTTGTTTACTGATGTTGCTCATAATGCTTAGTGCTTAGCTTCGGGGCTTTTTGTGCCTCAAAACTTCCCAAAGCTATCTATTTTCACTTATAGCGTGTGTTTGACGCATTGTAGGCGATACACATCTACATGACTCATGATTAGATCTCAGGTGTTGATAGTTAGCGTACTCTAGATTAAAAGGCAGCGTCCAGGCAAGTCTGAACACATGAGGATCCCATGTGGACAGTAGTTTTGGGGCCCTAACTAAGCCACTGCCCAACCGGCACTCAGGTAGTGCTCTAATGGCTGAGATATTCCCCTCGAAACGGGACCTCGCGATCGTATTCCGCATGGATTCATGGCGCAAAGCGTGGATCTTGGCGCGAGACTGCCATGAATCCATGCGAATATGGTCGCGGAGTCCAGTTTTGAGGTGAATATCTCAGCCATTATAGCACTACCTGCGCTGCCGCTTGGGCAGTGCCTTAGTTAGGGCCCCAAAAATACTTTCCACGTAAAATCCCCATGAGTCCAGATCTGCCTGGACGCTCCCCTTAAGACCTCGATCGCGATGTCATTCTCGGCTCTTCTGAAGCCCCTAATGGACAGCGCACTTTTGGATATAGTTGTAATTTGACTGAAACGACTTTTTGGGGACTTTCGAATTACGATATCAACCTCATATATCGTTTTTTGATGATGTCATAACGAAATCTCATTTTTGTAAAAAAATTGTGGAGCTGGTACGGCGCCCCAAGGCTCAAGTAAGATATCAATCTATGTAAAATGTAGCTACATATCTGCTTAAAATCCAGCTCAATCATTCATTTCTCCGTTTGTAATCCATATCCTCTTTATCTACCGTGGATTCATTCATGCTCTCCATATTTGAAATGATGAATCGGACTGGCTTTTCTCCCGTTGCGTGCATCTATAATTATGTGGCAGGAGATGCGGAAAATGGGAGGGCCCACTCATTTCTGCTTTTGTAGGGTGCATCCCTAAACTATTAGATGTTGTCTACTCACTGTTCACCTCTCAATAAACATCGAATATTGTAAGTGGTTACAAAAGTGGATGCATTTCAGATGTTGCTATTTTTGGCTTTGCTACCTGTAATTCCGGCGGAATCATATTGGATGACTGCTGTGCTGCTACGAGTTGATTGGAGGGAGGGATGCTTAACTACCGCTGGTTGCTCTAAACCCAGATTCAAGGTAATTTTGAGAAAACTTAGATTCATATAAATTTAATATTCGCTTCTAAAGCAGATGATTTTCAGATCCTCAAAGATATGCTCACATTTGAGGGAAAGATCTCTATCAGTTGGCCAGTTTCCGAGAATTTGGTGCCTGTGACCAAATCATTTCCTTTTCCTCTTCTTAGCGAACAGCTTTCAATCATTGCGCCCTTTTGATCCATCCGCCACAATCTCTGTCAATTACCGTGCATAATGGCGTCGTCTAATTGTGATTAACAATGTTCCGCACTACATTCGCCAGCATTGTTCTGCCGCATTCGAAATTTTATGGACTTGTATACCTTTTGTATGCCGACTTTATTACCAGTGTATTACGCTAACACATGTGAGGACATTTTGCGGTCAAGGACTAGAGATACCGTAGCTCGCGTTAGCAACTGCTATTAGGGCGCTTTTATGTATGTACCACTACGTAAACTGAGCTCGATTTGTCATTTGCATGATGAAGAGCAGGAATAATATTTTTTTTTGAAACTGCTCGCACAGTAAGTTAACAAATCTACTAACTTTTTATAAACACAGAAAGTGTTTGCCTTACCAGCCTTCGATGCTCCACCAAAAGGCATTCACTATCTTTATCTCAATCATAATTTCAGGAGTCTTCGCGTCCATTTGCTTCCCATTGGACGAAAGGCCCCAAAAAATTTGGTACTCTCATGCCAAGTGGTTGGAACCGATCCGACCTATGGCTTCCCACGTATCTGCGATCAGACTGCCTCGATCCGCGCTTTCGAAGACATGCATCCGTAAGCTGTCACTAATTGTCATAATCATAGCTAGAGTTTCCTTGTCCCTCTTTTCAAAGACGCTGCAATTGCGCAATATTTTTCGTTGGTAGCATTTTGAATGTGATGTCCAACAGTTGCAGGGAAGGAATCGACGTCACCAGCATATCACTAAAACATTGCAATGCCGGAAGAGGAGTTGGGCAAAAAGCTGGTTGAGAATCGAGCCAAGTGCTTCAATGTCACCATGGCTATCCAAAAGCACACAGAGAGATGTCCATGGTGCCCTGATCCATCAGAAGTGATGTGGTTGAGCAGGAGGTTGAGATTTGATTTTTTTTGACTTTCTACAAGTCTTGAGCACTTTCTGCTCCCCATATACAAGAGAGTAATTCCTAAAAATCAAAAATGTTAGCTTTTTGACGAGTATCAGTATGATCGTATTATCTAAAGCTACAAAACTTCGTTGGAATCTTCAAAAAACAACTTTGTAAACCCCTAAATGCGCGACAATGTCAGCGACTAAATGCTATTAGGTTGTCCGGAAATTAATGCAGGTTTTGAATTCCAACCGCAACAAGTCAAAAACTTCTCATTTCTAAGAAGATTGCAAGATATCATTCGATAGAGCAAAGCAAGTTCTACAAGTTGACTCTTGCTTTAGCAACAGCTCTGATCCACCACAAGTTTCGAGCCAAAAACTAAAAAGATTCAACTGCTTGAAAAATTGAGAAAAATCGTAGCCTAGTTCATAAAAATCCTACAAAAATTCTAACTTACTCACGTAAACACAATCCGCATAGGGCATCTATATACACCGTTGCCGTATTTCTTTCTTTGTTGGAACTCAAGAAAACGAAAATTTTCGTGCACTTGCCAAAGTGGTGCTGTGCCGTTCCCACATAAGTAGCTGTATACTACAAACCTGTAGAAGTACAAACGTAAATTTCCAGCTCTCTACAAGCTTTAATTCTGAGAAATATCAAATACAGTTTTTCCTAGTCATATGGTCCAAGCTAAAATTCAAATTTTTCGAGAACAAAGCTTGTAGAGAGCTGGCAATTTACGTTTGTACTTCTACGGGCTTGTAGTATACAACTACTTATGTGAGAACGGCACAGCACTACTTTGGCAGATGCACGAAAATTTCCGCTTTCTTGATTTCTAACCAAAAAAAAAATACGGCAACGGCGTATATAGATGCCCTATGTGGATTGTGTTTACGTGAGCAAGTTAGAATTTTTGTAGAAATTTTATGAGCTGAGCTACGATTTTTCTCAATTTTTTGGGCAGTTGAATGTTTTTAGTTTTTGGCTCAAAACTTGTGGTGGATCAGAGCTGTTGCTAAAGCAAGATTGTCAACTTGTAGTGCTTGCTTTGCTCTATCGAATGATATCTTGCAGTCTACATAGAAATGAGGAGTGTATGACTTATTGCGGTTGGAATTCAAAACCTGCATTAATTTCCGGACAACCTAATACCAATTTGTCATTCCTTGATAATGGTCCTGCCTTTTGCCCTATATAATATTATTTCCCCCCGCGTTTTTTACAAATTCAGGACTTGCTTTTCTAACAAATCGAATCGCTATCAAGTATCGTAGTGATGACTTTTGTCTATAGGCTTAGGATACCTCAGAGCTCGCACCTGCAAAGGTGACATGACCTTCCGATGTTTTTCACGAATAACTGAACAACTTAGGTAGTTTGCCAACCTGGTGCGAGTAATCATGAGTTCCCTGGTGTGAGAAATCTCACCTACTGTGTCATTACAATATGGTCACAAAACATCACAGAAATTTGAATTTTACAGCTGCCCGAAGATGTTCCGTCAATCCGGCTTCGGTCGGCTTCGGTATTTATGCGGTTATTAGGAGACGACAATATCATGCCTTTGTCTATGTTGGTCCTGGCAGGGATCGCTGTCATATCTTTGCTTGGCATCGGTTGTCTTCTGGTCGCTTTTTTTTCGTCTCAGAAGGTATGTTCGGTTCTTGACGAAGGGCATTAATAGGTGATGGAAGCGCCAAATTTCTTCAAAACCGGGCTCTCAATCACGTTCTCGTTCAATTTTGGTAAATATATCAATTAGATTAGCAGCTTGAAGTAACTTGATTGTGGAACTGCAAACGAAAGAATTATGCGTATGCCACAACCAACTGCCATTGCCCTTTTCTAATTTATATTTTTCCAAAGTTTCTTTTGCAGACACGGTGCACCTTGGGAACAGACGCGTCCGCTTATCTACTGGCTGTCGTCTTCATCGAAATGCGAAGCCACAACGACGTTACCGCTCGAGTCGGTTTCGTCTATGGGCACGCGATCGTCACTGGTTGTTCCAAGCAACCGATCTAAAGTCACGATACCACAAAAGCACCTATACCATCAAATTTCACCAAACTCGTCGATGGATGTTGAGAGAGAACCTGGCAAGTGATCCAGTAACTTAGATTTATCTCCAGATCCTGACATGGGTAGGTCTTTCGTTCTCTCGCTCCATATGGATCTTGATAACCATCTTAGACAGTCGACGGCATACCTCCGGAGCAGAAATGGCCGAGCCGCGGGGTTTCCCCAGCTGGGGATTGCCACTCGTGCTCCGGAGCCCTCCTATTTGTGCTCCGGAGCCCTGCCAGTTTCTGCTCCGGAGACCTCCCATTTGTGCGCCGGACCCCTCCGATTTTCTGCTGCGCAAGTCTGCCGCGGCATACTATAACTAGCCCTAATTGAGCTCTAAACCCCAATTATGTCTCTAAACCCCACCCAAATTAGCCGAATACGACCCCCCCCCCCCCGAGTAGGAGTTCAGCGCGACCCCCATCCCCGTACTCTACCCCCTCCCTCTCCACCCTAGCGTTTGTAGATAGAAAATAGAAGAATGAAGAGACAAGAATTTACTTCAAATTGACTGCAAACAATCTACTGCAAACTGCATAGCTACATAATGTTTTCCCATAGCTACTTTGTTGAACGCAACTAGCATTAATCCAACGGCAGCAAACCGGTACTGGAGATAAAATGCGACACTGGAATAACATCATCAATTGTATTTTACTATGGCATTTGTTATCCCAAAAATGTTGCCATATCGGCAAATGCACTATAAACTCCCACAAAAACTGATAAAAAGACTGTACCTGGCCGCCTTCCGAAGCGATTACCAAGAAGGGGAAATAACACATTAAGTGGTGCATTGAAAGTAGAACAACAATGATAATTTGATCTGCGCCTATAGATGGCATCAATGTAGCTAGAGCAGAGCTGAGGAGACGTCCCACCATCATTGGAAAGATGAAGTAGTCCAGTTGAGTACCAGTACGTGGGCTGACGCACATCTGTAAGAGTAGCATTCCCGAAAAGTTGAGGCATTGCACACCAAATGCAAAAGGAAGTTCAGAACCAACATCTTGAACTACTAAAGCACTTCTTCAGATCGTCTTTCTAATGAAGCAAAACACATGGACAAATTACTGATAATAGAATGCAAAGATGCTTTTTCCTTAATTTCATGCCTGTTCTAAGGATGAGTGGTAGGTGAAGAAACACTCATTTTAGTTTTGACGTTAATCCACCTCATTGTAGGGAAAAACCATCAAAGCAAATGTTTCCATGCTCCCTGATAGGAAAACGAGTCCAACAGATAAACTCGCCAACTTCATCATGAGTAGCAAACTTCCTAGCACAGAAAAAATGAAGCTACACAGCATCCATTGAGAGAGTAAGCAATAGGGCCCCTAAATGACAATATTTTGAAAAAACCTCACGCTTTTCAAAAATATAGATAATAAAATTCATAACCTACAGTATCATTACCGTAATTCTTGCAGAGCAACCACAAGATAGTGCCTCAAAAGAAGATTACCACTCTGCTGCAGTGAACATTACGGCACTTAATTCAACGAGGCCAATAAGAAATTGCATAAGGAAAAATAAGTACCGCGCTTCAAGAAAGGTTCTCATCTTCCACAAACAAGGCAATTACTTGTAAAAATGCAAGGCGAATTCCGCATCCAGCGGTGAGCCGGCGATGTATGGATCAAACAATTATGAAAAGAAAAACATTGAATGTGGAAACGGCAAATTTTAGCCATTTACTCTTGTAAATTTGATGTCACTACTCAAGCTGCACGGTATGCAGCAAAACACTATCATCAGGACGTAGAAGACGACAGCAATAGTGGTGAGAACGGTTGTAGCCCAGATATTTGTAGAGAGGGGACGGGTGCGATAGGGATGGGTGTGGGGACGACAGACGTAGAAAGACTGAAATGTAACATCTTTAGAAATGCATAGGAAGTAATATTAGATAAAATGGAGAAGGTTACACAAGTTTTATGTCACCACACCTGCTGTGCGAACGCGGAAAAACAACAGTAAGTCGAAAACGAGAGCCAAGCACTAAAAATGACTAAGTGGATCCGCACGAAAACCTAAAACCTGAAACCTGAAAAGAAGAAGGTGAACAGATAAACGCCAACGCGCCGACGAGTAACACGAAAAACAAAAAAAAGAAAAACGAGCGCGAAACGACAAAAAAAGAGTAAGTCGAGAGCGACGGCAACTTATTTTCGAAAATGCTAAGCTGCGTATCACAGCAATTTGCCCGCGTACCTATTGTGCTCCGGAGACTTTCCATTTTCTGCTTTGGGGCCCTCTTATTTGTGCTACGGAGACCTCCCATTTGTGCTCCGAAGCCCTGCCATTCTCTGCTCCGGAGGTGTCCCAAATCTGGCGCACTCGCGGCGGGCAAATCTCTGCGCCGTGGCCATCGCCCCGCTCTCATTGGTCAATTGGGTCCTTCAAGGCTCTGCCAGATTTCGAATGTCCGCCGCGATACGGCACCGACTGTCTGAGATGATTCTTAGGTTTACACAACCGAGACATGACAAGCTGGTAAGGAAGAACAAGGAATGTCATCGATAATTTGGGAAATGAACGACTGAAGTTTCTCGGAAGTATCACATCTGACGAAGTAAATCATTCTCAGCGCGTCAGTATCTGCGAAAAAAGATACTTTCCAAACAACAGTCCAAACAGCACTCTGATGCAATTAGGTGCGGTAATTTTCGTTTTTCTTTACCTTTCGCTTATGCAGTGCCTTTGCAAAATATTATACCTTCTACCCTTCCAGGAAGCGTAGCATCCGATACACTACATAGCACAAGGTACAAATCTGCTAATCTGCTATTGAAGTTGACAAAATTTCGACCATTCTGTGGGAAAACGAATGGTAACAGCGCAGTATGTTTGTTTTTACTAGTATCGTAGAATAGCCCATAATCTAGTTTTTTAAAGTTTTACAACTTCGAATAAATCTCAATCTAGAGTCTCATGTCTCACTAAAGTTTCCGTCATATTATTATTTTCATGACTTTACATTATATTCAGCCTTAAAGGCACCGTCCACCCAAAGTGAGGGTTCACGAGTTCAATGGCATACTAATGTGGGCCCTCACACTAGGCCAACCCCCAAGTTTCCCCGCAAAAGATTGCTTCCGGAGCGAGAAATCCGCTCTGGAAAGTACGTGATACGTGATCCAAAGGTGGTCACTCCGCCCATTTTGCAGCTTTAGGGGCTGCGGCGCTAATATACGCCGGGCGATAACCGCGCCTCAGCCCTGCAAACTGCACTTCCACCCGCCCCAAAATAGGGGTTTTTGGGATTCTCGACTTCATATTCGAAACCAGGGCCTTCAAAAGGCCCGGAAGCAACAAAAACATGGAAGTCGAGATTTGGGTGGACGGTGCCTTTAAGGACAGAGGTCTGGGAATGTTTCGAAGCTGTGATATTCTCTTCATCAAAAAAGTAGAAAACATAAATAAATTTACACGTCATGAAAAATTCGAAGAGCATTTTTTTGTTTTTTCTCGACTAACTGCCGTTTAATGTGATTTTTCAATTTCAGAGGTAAACCGTGGAAAGTTTTGGACCTTCTCAGCAGTTCTCTCTTTCGGATTAAGCACGATTGATCTACGATAATGCATTTTTCTTTCATCATCGAGGAGTGAGGGCCGTCGGAGATGTTCCTGATACTGCGCGTGATATGAATAAATTGTTTTTGCAATTGGTGTTGTAAATAGTACTGTTTGTCTTGTTCCATAACAAATTCTCTACTTCCTACACTAGTCTTTTGTATCAATTGCTCATTATTTTGTGGCTATCAAAGTTCCCAATTCTTTGGAAAAATGTTCCTTTCAACTCTCCGATCGGCAAAGCTTGCAAAAGTTTTAGTCTCAGCAAAATTTTCTTCAAGAACTTGCTTTTCTAGAAGGTCATACCAATTAGTAATCGAAGGAATCTTCTAAAGGACATGATAAATTTGGCCCCTTAGAACTGTCTCATGTACAAATTGTAATGATGTGAAAAGAAGCAAATTTGTTTTTTAATGTCACGGCTCCAGTTAATAAACACGCAAGTCTGTGATTTGATAGTCATGGTTTTACTCGACCATGAAAAGTGACCGTAAAAAGGCTACTGTAGAGTGCCCTAGCATATTCGTGTCCTCACTCAACTTATGGAAACTGAGATTTGTCACACGGTTTACAGTAATTGTCAATACAAATAACAAATCGTTTCAGTACATATAAATGACTAGGTGTAGCCGCTTTTGTGGCATCCTCACATCTGCAAAGCAGTCTCGTAGCAATCGCAAACTGCTGTAATTTACAATTATGGTTAAATTCGGAATAGCGATAAAAGCTGAGAAATCGCTTGTGGTTCTCTGATAATACAAAACTGGTAGAAAATTTTGCTGAGGCCTGAATGCAGATATGTGCAATCATATTTTTATTTAATTACTGACCTAGAAAATCGTTTTCTGGGTTAATGCAAAATGATTCCATGAGCCTTGCGCCCTAATTTACAAATGACTCTTTTGAGATTTTTTCAGGTCTAACTTTATATTGCATAACTTTTATCTAAAATAAAGGTATATTATTATTATGCTAAAATTTTACATAGATTAAATTCAGAATGAGTTTATCAAAAAAATCATAACTTTCGAAATAGTGGAAGTACACGATCCTATCAGTTGCAAAGTTCATCACTTCGACACTCTGAGCAGTGTCTGTGCAGTGAGATCGTCCAAAGTATCACTGCTACATGGGTCAAGGTAAAGTCACCAAACCCACGATGGCTTTCTAGCCTTAACGCTCAAAGATAGGAGATGTAATCAACAGTTTCGAAAGTGAAATACGCGTCATTTACTGTCCTCCATATGAACTGTTTTTTGGCTACCATCTGATAGAGCTCTTTACGCTTTATCCACCCATATGCATTTTGTTCCAATTTTCATATACATACCGCTCTCCAGAATGTGCAAAATTTCCGTAAATGTCGCAGAATTCCGAGAATTCCGCGAAGGTTCGCGAAATTCTCGGAATTCTGCGACATTTACGGAAATTTTGCACATTCTGTGAGCGGTATTGTATCTTCGGTGCATATAGATTAAATCATGATTTCTTGGTTTTTATTGCGCCAGAAAAACTCATTTTTGGAATTTTTTTGCTTTTTTATCAAAAAATAAAAAGGAATCTCATATATTTGATATACCAATCTCGAATGGTTAGTCAATTGATTTATGAGTTTATGGCATAGCAACATAAGAGAGAGATGTTCAAAAAAACCCTGTTTGAGTTCTCCACAACGCACGCGTGAGGTTGTGGAGGAGAAGCGTTAACGCGTTATCAGAATAATAGGCGAAAGTCGTTTGTGTAAGCGACGTTTGAGCTGCAGCCTGTTTGATTTTGGTCAAAAAAATCTCAGAATATCATAAAAAATCAAGCTGTCCTATTTTCGCCGTTCACCCCTTATACTTTGAAGAGCATCAAAAGGCTGATTCCACGTTCGTTATTGGCAAGCTCCTCTGAACGCCCTGTCATAATCGTGTTTGGAGCGAAATATGGACGTAGAACCTAGGTAAAGTTCAGGGACTACGGCTTTCAGCGCTTAAAAAGAGCAGTGTTCTGCATGAGTGGTATTAGACAGAAGGTAGCAGCTGAAGTGCTATGATAATCGCACTGAAACACTTGAGCAATCCTGAACGTTTTTGTTCCAGTTGCGCATTTAGTTTTCAACCCAAGAAACGCTCTTGACACGGCGTTCAAATGATAGAAAATGATATTGGCAGATAACAAAGGCAGGTTTCAAACCAACGTTCAATGCTCTTTGAAATTGGATAGGAGTCATTTGGAAAGGCCACCTAGAGGTACTTAGAGAATATCACACTCTCTTAGCAAACTATTTACGATGAATTTCTCTGAGTACTCTGCGTTGATACCACTGCTT
>CATQJL010000305.1:22553244-22597551 GCA_958299035.1 Cylicocyclus nassatus | reverse complement strand
GGTCCCTTCTGATAAACGTGTGATGATTTCTGACCATGTTGGTTAGTGGTGGGGATATATCAGAACTATAAGACTTCGAATACCAAACCACAACCAAAAGTATTGCCACGCGGGACTTCGTATACGCACGAGCACACCTCAAACTTGGGTAATTAAATCTTATCTTGGCAACAAAATAGCAACAATAAACACGATTAAACAGATAACAACAAACACGGGTAGAACAAATAGCAAAATACATTACTAAATGATGAACTATTAGGTTGTCCGGAAATTAATGCCCGTTTTGAATTTCAATCTCAATAAGTCATACACTTCTCACTTCTAGATAGGTTGCAAAGTACCATTCGATAGAGCAAAGCAAGCTGTACAAGATGGCCATCTTACTTTTGCAAAAGCTCTCATCCACCTCGATCTTCAATGTAAAAAGTAAAAAGACTCAGCAGCCCGAAAAATCGAAAAAAAATCGCAACTCAGTTCATAAAAATCTTACAAAAATTCTAACCTGCTCACGTAAACGCTATTCAAATAAGACATCAATATACGCTGTTGCCGTATTTTTTCCTTTGTTAGTAATCAAGAAAACGGAAATTTTCATGCATTTGCCAAAGTGATGCTGTGCCATCCCCACATAGGTAGTTGTATACCACAAGCCTGTAGAAGTACAGACCTAAATTTTCAGCTCTCTACAAGCTTTAGTTCTCGAGAAATACCGAATATAGCTTTCCCTAGTTAGGTGCTCCAAGCTAAAATTCAAATTTTTCGAGAACTAAAACTTGTAGAAAGCTGAAAATCTAGGTCTGTACTTCTATAGGCTTGTGGTATACAACTACCTATGTGGGGATGGCACAGCATCACTTTGGCAAATGCACGAAAATTTCCGTTTTCTTCATTTCTAACAGAGGAAAAAATACGGCAAAGGCGTATATAGATGTCTTATGTGGATAGTGTTTACGCGAGCAAGTTAGAATTTTTGTAAGATTTTTATAAACCGCGATTTTGAGTTGCGATTTTTTTCGATTTTTCGGGCAATTGATTCTCTTTAGTTTTTGGGTCGAAACTCGAGGTAGATCAGAGCTGCTGCTAAATCAAGACAGCCATCTTGTAGAGCTTGCTCTGCTCTATCGAATGGTACTTTGCAACCTATTTAGAAGTGAGAAGTGTACGACTTATTGAGGTTGAAATTCAAAACGGGCATTAATTTCCGGACAACCTAATACAAAAAAATGATATGATTGAAAGAAGGCACAAATATGCGAGTGAAATAATGCTAAAACAAAAAGAGTCATACATATGAATAACTCTGACTGTGCACAGTCAGCTACTTATATGCGTGATCACATATCAAGCCACAGCTGCGCGCGACATCCTACTGTTAGCTAAAAACCTGAGCAATTAACATCTGACGCGAACATCTGCGAATTCTTCCAATAACAAAAACGATGCAAGCTGCTAAATTCATGGATGCTGTGCAACTAACAAAGTATTACTAAACTACATGGATGTAATGAGTTTGTGCATTTTGGGGGAGAAAGGAACAATACGAACTACGAAGTTCGTATAGACCAGTCTTTTTTATTTTCTTGGTTTTTCCTGGACTCCGTCCTCATTGCAATGGTTGACCTCGCTAGCTCAAACGTGGAAGTTACTGTAAAGGCGGCAGCTGCTGTGTGGCAGTGCCCACGAAAAGGCATTTCGAGAAATTGGATTCTTTCAAACAATTCAAACCGTTCTATGTCCTAAGGCGCGGGCTACAGAAAAACTACTGCAGATAAGAATCTTTTATTGGTACCACTACTCTCTCCTATTACCCGACCGACCACCCTAACGTTTGTAAAGGCTAGTGCATGACGAAGGCGCAGAAGCAATATTAATTAAGCTAGTAAAGCCGCGTTCGCACCCTGAAGATATCGCGTCGTCGTCATGCAGCAGCCTATATGTACTGTGTGACCATCTGCCCATCACAAGCGCCCTATATACTTATTGAGGGAAAGGGAGTATAACTGAGTTCAGTTTCGGCTGAACTCAACCGTGATCTATCTTGTCAATGGACATCACATTCCAGTCGTGCTTGCACCGAACAGTTTCGTATTGAGGTTACTCTGTCAGAAATGAATTGGAACTGAGAGGGATCATGCTAGACCTGCCACCAGTCCTTACAGTTGTACTCCGAATACATGTAGACTTGGCCAAGCAGTAGCGGTAGAGGCATCGCGGACCCAACGTTCGACACCCCTGTCGCTTACTCTCCCCAGTGCAAATGTTAGTTGTCATTCGGAACATACGCAAGATGGCTCGCTTAACTAGAAGGTGCCCCGGCTCGTGTAATCACACCATCGCGCGCATGCGTTTTTGGAGTTTTGGAGCCTTTCCAGCTTTACAGTACGCTGCAGTGAGCGGGGAACTTGCAGCTTGCAGCATTCCTATCCTATAATCTTCTTTGTTATTTATGCCTTTTTAATCCCTTTTTCTCTAATTTTCATTTAGAAGGATTTGAACATCGAATCGAATATCCTACAAGTCTTGTGTGTATATCATGCAACGCTGGGTTGAGCTACTGTTAAAGGCACCGTCCACCCAAATTCTCGACTTACATGTTTTTGCCGCTTCCGGGCCTTCTGAAGGCCCTGATTTCGAATATGAAGTCGAGAATCCCAAAAAACCTCTATTTTGCAGAAAGCGGGACGGGTGGAAATGCAGTTTGCAGGGCTGCGGCGCGGTTATCGCCCGGCGCATATCAGCGCCGCAGCCCCCAAAGCTGCAAAATGGGCGGAGTGACCACCTCTGGATCACGTATCACGTATCTTCCAGAGCGGATTTCTCGCTCCGGGAGCAATCTTTTGTGGGGAAACTTGGGGGTTGGCCTAGTGTGAGGGCCCATATTAGTATGCCATCGAATCTCGTGAACCCTCACTTTGGGTGGACGGTGCCTTTAAGCTCTCCCTGAAAAACTAGAATGGCTGTTCAACCTTTGTTTTCTGTTTTTTTTTCAGTTTCTGGTGTGCAGGGTTCCAAAAGGTGGCGCTATCTAAGCATGGCCTACTTGGATCATCGACCACGGGTTGCCAACTTTCCGGTTTGCCGGTATTGACTTGCTGACCTCCAGATTTCATGAGAAAATTGCATTTGTTGTGATTACGTGTGTTTTTTGCCCTCCTTGCCATTGGCATCCTGTCAATAACGGCAACAATCGCAAACCTCGCTACAGTTCTCGGCAACCAATGGCCGATCTTTTGCTGATAGGTTTGTCGAATTCCATTCTGCTCAGGTGAATGCAACCCGACAGTTTCCAACATCCAACACAACTTGATCTAATAAGAATTTTCCACAAAGTAGGGCTCGCATTCACTTGACCAGACTTAATGTGTTGGATTGCAGCACCCGATCAACCTAGGTCAACGTTCGATCCGCCGCTATAAAAGGGAGCGGGATTATCGACTAATCAGGCTTACCATTTTGCCCTGCGCAGCCCTTTCTCAGATAATCGCCGGTGGCGCGGCCATGCGATTTTTGGGCAAGCGAACACCGGAAGAATAGCGCTGATTTTTTGCGGTCCGCTTGCAGAAATTTGGAAGAATGTTGGCCGGTTCTTACACGAATGCTCGGAGAACAATCGCGGTAGTTTCTATAGTTTAGTTGCGGTGGAGTGGCCGCATTCTCGCGAACTTTCCGCAAGAATACGCAAAATTATTGGGGGCCGCGCGTCCCTTGTGAAGGACCGCACAGCCCATAGGTACTTTCCGCTAGGAGAAAGTACCCCAAACTCGGGTAATTGAACCATCGATGACACCTCTGCCAGATAGAGTCTCACCTTTGCTCGGCGTAGGCCCGAAACTACTCAAAAAGAGTCCGAACGCCTGCTGAAAGTTTGGCCAGCGCTCGCTGAACAAGATTTTTGGACGAGCGCTTGCAGAAAATTTTGTATTGCTGCCCGCTTGCAGAACACGGAAGTCCCGCTCGCTCACGGTTTGGCCCGCCCTAAAATTTTGCCGACCGCGCAGAAAGACGTTAGTTTGCGAACCGCCTGCCCCGGCGATATCTGAGTTGTTATCTTTAGGTCCTTTTCATCTTATCTCAGGTTCTTTTCTTCTTATCCTAGGTTTTGTTTTTCTTATCTATATGTCAGTACGTTTGTCATGCTTACGAGTATCCATGATCCTTCATCGTTTGTGTTGTTCCATCTTTTCGTTAGTAACGAATGAAGTTTAATTACCCAAGTTTGAGGTTGCACATCGACGGGTCGAGGTCCTCATTATCTGTCTTTTGTGTTGGGACAACAAGTCGTGAACCATCGAAATTACTGAGAAGCCGAGATTCTGGTATATAGGCATAAGAATTATTCAAACACAAACTGGTGCATCGGCCTAATTAGGTTCGTGCTTAGCCGTTGCAACCGATTGAAAAGCAGGTAAGCTTATCTGAGTTGAGATCAACTTGAAAATTTCTACTTTTCCTTTTTCTTCAAAAAAACTTGGGGTTGGAAGAAAAAAGAAAGAGCACAGAGAACGCAAAAAACTCAAAGAGAAGAATTAAAGGAGAGAAACAAAACACAGTACCCATAACATATTCAAATTCACATTCATACAAAAACCAATAAAAAGCCGCCTGATAAAGACACGAAAAACTGTCGATGAATTAGTGCGGGAATCAAATGGCCTAGCCGCCTAGACTGTTCCATACCTCGGAAATCCAGAGGAAACAGGGGCATCGTGAAGGGAAGAAAAGATTTAATTAGTCAAAGGATATTCAACATAGAAGAGGCGGTGGCCGCGCCAAGCATCACCAGCCGCATCCATAAGCTCAATGCAGATGCAGACCCTCCTTCCACTCTAAACTTCCGAAGTTCTCGGGAAGACCACAATTATGGGATGCATTTTGGGCAATAATCAAAACAAACATGGATGAACAGCCAATATCGTCTATGATGAAGTTTAACTACCCACTGCAAGCTCTCACAGGAGATGGAAGGCATGTGGCAAACAGATTCCAGCTGAAGGGAGAAAATTACTAGCTGGTTGTAAAAGAATTAAAACTGAAATACGGCAAAGACAGCTCAGTAGTCGAAGAGCTACTAGCACAGTTAGAAAATTGCACCGCTGAAAGCTTGTCCGTTGCACCAGGCGGATTTTCTAGATCAGCTGAGCGCCACGCTGATGCAACTGTCCAACAAAGGCTCTCAAAGAGAGGGGAGAATTCCAACCAATCAAAACGTCATTACATCTGAAGCATACATGTGAAAAGGCGATAATGTGTTCCTACCCCCTTCACCCCAGGGCCGGAACCCAGCTGACCCCGCTTCACCCACGGCCGATAAGGAACTGGAAAAAGTGAGACTAAGTCATTAACATTTTAAGCAAAATTATAAAACTATCCACATTATTAAAATTAAGTTTAGTAGTATTTTAATCCCTAATATCACTGATATGATCATCAAAAACCTATTTGCAGGCTCACTGAGAAGTACATCGGAAATTTGCCGCCTATTGTTCACTTCTAGAGAACGATGAAAAAGCCTGGAGAAAAATTTACGTGTGAAGCCTTTGTGTATGAACGTCAATGAAGTTATTACTCACGTATTTGCTGAAATAATAAGTGAAATAGTAAATGAACTTTGATGATTGGTGCGCAGTTAAATTGCATTCTTTTTAAGAAGTATAAATTTTCTAAGCAGATAACGGAATCCGTGTAAAGTCATTGAATGATTCCTTAAAGAGTCATTGTTCCAACTTTTAATATTATTTCTAAACTCCGAAAGAGATTGTAACATTTGCGTAGAGAAGCAAGTGCAACAGAGGCACCTATTACATCAAAGAGTTGGTGTAATCAGGGTTAGATTCACTGTCAAAATGTTATAGCTACGAGAATGGTGAACTTCTACAATCCACCTACTTGGACGATGATAGGGATGAGGAAAGCAGCCAGAGATGCATTTTTCCACCTTGGAGCACTATACAAGAGGAGAAGGACAATCTTATATGATCACTGCGTGATTATTCTGAAAAAATGTTTGTTTCCCATCGAAGAAGATTGAGAAATATAAAAGATCTTAGAAGGAGAACTCGGTCATAATTAGCCTACTCTAGTTTAGAAGTCTACTTTCCATCCGCTTTCAGAAAACATACAGCTTGCCAGGAAAAAGTGGGGTTTATTCTGCTAAATAGAAATAGTTTTAGTCATTTTTTTCAAAATTGTAGAATTTTTCTATAAAAAATTGTAGATTTTTGATATGAGAAGATAAGAGAGTCTCTAGCCATACATTGAATTACTCTTGTTGAAAGCTTCCAGAAAATATATAGCTTACCAAGGAAGAAAGGATTTTCCTGCACTGTGAAGGTGGTCGCAATTGTTTTTCTAAAATTAAGGAAATTTTTTTTATAAAAATTCATAACTTTACTATACGAAAACTAGAAGAGTGCTTTGCACTCTATTGGAATCCCCTCGTCGTCCGCTTTCAGGAAATATATAGTTTGCCAGGAAAAAAGAGGATTTTCCTATCGGGTGAAAGGGGTCGCTGTCTATTTTCCGGAATTAAGCCAATTTTTAACTTTAAAAAATCATAACAATTTTATATGAGAAGCTGGGAGAGTGATTAGGTGTTTACTGAATTCCCCTCGTCGTCCGCTTTCAGAAAATATTAGGTTGTCAAGAAAATAATGTCGTTTTTTATTTGCTTGCTTTAACAAGGCAAACAGACTCAACCCAACAAAGGGTAATCGGTATTGTTTGATAGAGCAAAGCAAGCTCTACAAGAAGGCGTTCATGATTTTGCGCCGAGCTCGATCCACGGAAAGTTCGAACTGAAAATCTGAAGATTTCCAAATGGGCAAAAATCGGAAAAAATCAGATCTTCGGTTAAATAATTTCTACGGACCTCCCACTCGCATACGTCAATACCTCCGATATGTGATACCCATATGTGCAGTTGCTGTACTTTTTCCTTGACTAGAAACTGAAAAAACGAAAATTTTCGTGTTTTTTTAAAAGCAATGCTGAGCCGTTCTTGCATATGTAATTCTATACTACAAGCCTAGATAAGTATAACTGTAGATTTTCAGCCTCGGAGCGGTAGTTTTCGAGAAATGTCGCTTTTAGCACTGAAACTAAGAAGAAGAAAGCTAATTTCGATATTTCTCGAAAACTACTGCTCGGAATGGGCTGAAAATCTACAGTTATACTTACCTAGGCTTGTAGTATAGAATCACATATGCAAGAATGGCTCAGCATAGCTTAAAAATATTACGAAAATTTTCGTTTTCTCAGTTTCTAGTTAAGGAAAAAGTACAGCAGTTGCACATATGGGTAGCACATATCGGAAGTATTGACGTGTGCGAGTGGGAGGTCCGTAGAAATTATTTGGACAAAGATCTGATTTTTTTCGATTTCTTGGGCATTTGGAAATCTTCAGATTTTGAGTTTGAACATTTCATGGATCGGGCTTGGCGCAAAATCATGAACGCCATTTCGTAGAGCTTGCTTTGCTCTACCGAACAATACCCATTACCCTTTGTTGGGTTGAGTCTGGTTGCTTTGTTAAAGCAAGCAAATAAAAAACAACATTTTTTCTTGACAACCTAATATATAGGTTGTAGGGAGAGGGATGCTAAAAGTACCTGGTGAAAGGGGGGAGGGACATGGTATAATGGAAATCTCCCTTTCTGTACTCAAAAAGCGTCGTTTTAAGGAGCTAAAGGAACATGCCCATTATACCATGTTCCTCCCCCTTTCACCAGGTACTTTTAGCATCCCTCTCCCTACAACCTATATATTTTCTGAAAGCGGACGACGAGGGGAATTCAATAAACACCTAATCACTCTCCCAGCTTCTCATATAAAATTGTTAGGATTTTTTAAAGTTAAAAATTGGCTTAATTCCGGAAAATAGACAGCGACCCCTTTCACCCGATAGGAAAATCCTCTTTTTTCCTGGCAAACTATATATTTCCTGAAAGCGAACGACGAGGGGATTCCAATAGAGTGCAAAGCACTCTTCTAGTTTTCGTATAGTAAAGTTATGAATTTTTATAAAAAAAATTTCCTTAATTTTAGAAAAACAATTGCGACCACCTTCACAGTGCAGGAAAATCCTTTCTTCCTTGGTAAGCTATATATTTTCTGGAAGCTTTCAACAAGAGTAATTCAATGTATGGCTAGAGACTCTCTTATCTTCTCATATCAAAAATCTACAATTTTTTATAGAAAAATTCTACAATTTTGAAAAAAATGACTAAAACTATTTCTATTTAGCAGAATAAACCCCACTTTTTCCTGGCAAGCTGTATGTTTTCTGAAAGCGGATGGAAAGTAGACTTCTAAACTAGAGTAGGCTAATTATGACCGAGTTCTCCTTCTAAGATCTTTTATATTTCTCAATCTTCTTCGATGGGAAACAAAAATTTTTTCAGAATAATCACGCAGTGATCATATAAGATTGTCCTTCTCCTCTTGTATAGTGCTCCAAGGTGGAAAAATGCATCTCTGGCTGCTTTCCTCATCCCTATCATCGTCCAAGTAGGTGGATTGTAGAACTCCACCATTCTCGTAGCTATAACATTTTGACAGTGAATCTAACCCTGATTACACCAACTCTTTGATGTAATAGGTGCCTCTGTTGCACTTGCTTCTCTACGCAAATGTTACGATCTCTTTCGGAGTTTAGAAATAATATTAAAAGTTGGAACAATGACTCTTTAAGGAATCATTCAATGACTTTACACGGATTCCGCTATCTGCTTAGAAAATTTATACCTTTTAAAAAGAATGCAATTTAACTGCGCACCAATCATCAAAGTTCATTTATTATTTCACTTATTATTTCAGCAAATACGTGAGTAATAACTTCATTGACGTTTATACACAAAGGCTTCACACGTAAATTTTTCTCCAGGCTTTTTCATCGTTGTCTAGAAGTGAACAATAGGTGGCAAATTTCCGATGTACTTCTCAGTGAGCCTGCAAGTAAGTTTTGACAATCATAATAATAATATTCAGAATCAACATTTCACTAAATTTGATTTTAATGATGCCGATAGTTTTATAATTTTGCTTAAAATATTGTTTCTTAGTCCCACTTATTCCAGTTTTTCTTCTTCAATTTTCAGCGGATAAAAAACAATATTCGACTTTAACCCGGTCTGGCTACAATTTCACTTGATGCATGTGAATGAAAAAAACAGGAAGCAATGATGACGAACATTGCCCCCCCCCGGTCGACGCACCTCCACAGCCGCGGCCGCTCCCCCCCCCCCCCCCAGCGGCTCATACCCCCTTCACCCTGGAGAGGCGGGACCCCTATGACCCCCTTCACCTTGGAGAGGCCATGTTCCCCCTTTGCACACGTATGATCTGAAGAAGAGGAACTTGCTCAAGACAATCGTGAAATCGAAGCAGCACTAACCAACTTAGTGAAGAAAAAGCCCAAGCTAAGAAAACACTACTCTTGACTGGGATGGCCAGAGTCAAAGGTCCATGCAAATCCAAACAGGTTCGCATCCTGTTGGGCACGGGATCTGAACTCTCATTCATCCACTCCGAAGTAATCGACGAATTGGAGCTACAAGTACAAGATAGCTCTTCACTAAAGATCAGAACCTTTGGCTCAAAAGCAATGAAAGAAAAACAACATCGTGTTGTAGATAGACCTAGTCGACAAACAAGGTCAAATACACAAATGTAAACTATACAGCCCGGTCATTAGCAGCTACTAGTACTCCACAGCTGTCAGAGAAAGGCGTTGAATATGTCAAGAAAAACAAAATTGAAGTCTCTACAAGCAATTCGAAAGAACAGCCACAGATCCTTCTAGGCTGTGATTACCTGTAGGAATTCATGGAAGGGGCAAAACTTAGACTTCCATCTGGACTTTATGTGATTTCCACTAAGTTTGGACACATGCTGTCAGGACGCTCTGCTAACAACCTGGAAAACAACAAAGGACAAGTTTTAAGTACATAATCGGACGAATAGGGCGACACATGGATAGATACTGATCCCTCGAGTCAGCCGATACAAACGAATATACAGGCACGGAAAAATGAGAAACAAATGCTAGGAGCAAAGATACTCAAGAGATTCAAAGAAACAGCAGTGAAGCTACTCGAGGGGTATTATGTCAGATTACCGTGGAAAGACGAGCATGCAGTTCTACCGGACAATAAGCAAATGGCACTAGCAAGACTACGTAGCCTCTTCAAACAATACAGGAGTCGAGAGCACAAGTTGCAAGAAACAGATGCGATTTTTAAAAAGCAATTCGAACAGGGAATTATAGAAGTGGCTCCGGAAGAGACTGCATTGGCTAACAATAGAGTGCATCACCTATCCTATCAAGTAGTACTGAATCCAGGAAAGAAAACAACCTTGAGAAGAGTCGTCTTTGATGCCTCTGCGCATCCCAGAGGAAAGCCGTCATTAAACCATCTTCTACACCAAGGGCCGGTCATTCTACTCAACAATAATAGGATTATTGATGCGCTCCCGCGTGGGACAGATCGCTATCACGGTCGAAATCGGAAAGGCCTTCCTACAAGTTAGGCTGCATGAGAAAGACAGGGATATGACGAGATTTCTATGAACTAAACACATAGGTGGGCCGCTAAATGATTACAACATAATTGCATATCGATTTACAGGAGTCACATTCGCACTTAATGGATCCCCCTTCCTGTTTGCGGCAACCATCGAGTTTCATCTTCACTCCACGCTCGTTTGTGAGTATGGGCGACAAATCACCGAGAACATTATGTCGACCACCTCCTCGTAACAGCAGAAACAACAGAAGACGCATTGCAGCAGTAAAACCATCTTTAAAGGTCTCAATATGAACATGAGAGGGTTTATCTCAAACGATACCAACTTTATGCAATCCATAGTTTAGACAGATAAGGCAGAGGATACGCAAGCCCCAAAGGTATTAGGCATACAGTGGGAAACAGCAAGAGACAAACTCGTCATAAGATGTAACACTCCACGCATCGGTGATTACAAAACGCACAGTCTTAAAGATGAGGCGACCATATACGACTCCTTAGGATGGCTCCTGCCACTACACGTAAGGACCAAGATTTTCGCGATGACAATCGCAGCACGGCTACTTTTGACACTATACCGAGAGCTAAAAGGAAAGGTGACAATCAAATCAGTCTATCTACTTTCTGACTCGGAGATAGTTCTCAGCTGGTTACAAATAGCAAATGACTGAAGAACTTTTGGCGTTTTGGTAGGCAACAGAGTTAGGGAAGTCAGAATGATAGCAGATAAACTCAGTGCCGATAACATTGAGGTTTACTTCGGCTATGTGAGCACAAAAGCCAATCAGCAGACTTTGCCACCCGAGGGCTAAATGCCGAAGAACTGAAGTCCCATACATGGTGGAAGTTCCACACTTTTTACTAGGTCACCATGACACATGGCCAAAAGAAAATCGCCTTTTCAACTTGATCATTAGCAAACAGGCACCCTGGATATCCTTCACATGTCCACTACACCTCAGTCACAAAAACTCGTTGACTGCGAAAGATTTAGTTCAATGTCACAGTTGAGGTGCACCGTAGCCATAGTACTGAAATTTCTGCGGCGATGCTCCAGAAATCTCCCTCTCGAAACACAAGAAAGGTTATCAAGGGTTCGGAGATTGTGCGGACAATGATGCATCGATCACACGGCAGATTTGAAACTCGCTGAAATGAACGTCCTGCAAGACCATCAGAACCAGTTTTACGAACATTTACATCAGCACTACACAGGAAGTTGAATGTGAGACAAGACACTAACAGATTAAGTCGATGTTACGGTCGCCTAGGAGAAAGTTACTCGGCTACAGACACTAAAAATCCAGTATTAGTCGCGCCTAGCACTTTTTTGGGTCAGCTTTTGATCAGAGAGTCACATGGACATTACCACCGTTCCACTGCACACACAATGTGTGAAGTGCGCAAAAACTACTGGATACCATAGCTTTGACAGCAAGTGAAGTAATACATAAGACAGTGCGTACCATGTCAGTGGACAATAGCTTTCCTTACCGTTATCCACCTCTGGCAGACTTACCAGGCAATAGAGTAATCAAGTCTCGCACATTCGCAAACGTAGGACTGGATTATTTGGGCCTCTAAAAACAAGGACCAAGGAAGCAATTCAAAAGAATGCTTACGGTTGCATTTTCACAAGTGCAACATCAAGATTGGTTTACACAGAGCTAGTCACAGACTTGACCACAACATCATTCCTCAATGTAATGAAACGATTCATGTCAAGAAGAGGAATTCCCAACATTATTACCTCC
The DNA here is from genome assembly GCA_958299035.1 of Cylicocyclus nassatus. Classification (NCBI taxonomy): domain Eukaryota; kingdom Metazoa; phylum Nematoda; class Chromadorea; order Rhabditida; family Strongylidae; genus Cylicocyclus; species Cylicocyclus nassatus. Next base: position 22,585,271 of record CATQJL010000305.1, on the reverse strand, counting down.
GATGCCGCAGCATTCATATTAGCAGATCAGATCCTATCCGACAATCTCGTGACACAGTCATGACCAACAAGGTAACTTGGCGGAAGATAACCCCCTATGCCCCTTGGCAAGGAAACTTTTATGAAAGGCTAATCAAAGACATAAAGGGAGCATTATTCAAAGCACTGGGAAGAAACATCGTCGACGAAGACTCCTTGCGCACAATATCGACTGAGATTGAATCCTGTCTGAATAATCTCCCGCTTACTTATCAGGAGACTGATATAGAGGACATTACACCTTTGCGACCCATCAATTTCCTCCAGAAAGACATCAATCTCATACCGTACGCATACAGGTGATCGTACCAACCCTGATTTCCACACTTACAGAAGAGGCTCAGTTGCGTACACGCCAGTGGCGTACCCAGGATTTCGGCTCGGAGGGGGCGCGACAAAAATTTTTTTCTAAAGAAGGTGCGTGGCGTTAGCCACGCACTTCGAAAAATTTTGGGGGTGCTTCTCAAAATTTTTGCGGGTCCCCAACCCCTAAAATCTGGAAAAAGGGGGCGTGGCGTCAGCCACGCCCCCGAAAAAAATTTTTTTACAAGGCTAATTTGAATTTTTAAAAATTTAAAATTATTTTAATTATTTACAAAAAGAAACAAGTCACTTGCACATTTTTATAACCCATATAAGTAACTTTCAAAAATTTCGCGACCCATTCTCGGGGGGGGGGGGGGGGGCGCGCGCCCCCCCCCCCCGCCCCCCCCCCCCCCCCCTCGGTACGCCACTGGTACACGCCTAGAAGCAGGGCAGGCATTGCTAGCCTCCACGGAAATAGTGGACAAATTTTGGCGGGAGTGGCAAAACGCATACCTCACTTCCCTCACAGAACAACATATACATCATCTTACTCAGGGTAGGAGCACAACATCAACATCCAAAGTAGGACAAGTTGTTCTCATACAAGGACACCGACCGCGCAACAAATGGAAATTAGCAAAATTTTATTATTGCAGCAGTCCGGGGACGGTGAAGTTTCCCAAGTTCATATAAAAATGGGCAATGGTAAAGTTACTAAACGACCCATTTCTATTGTCCCCTTGGAGATCGACTCTGATATCCTCAGAATCGAGAACAGGAGGTAGAAGAACGCATCGACGCACCTGACGACACACCAACACAAAAACAACAGCCAGATGCGGTATAACTTTAGATCCAGGATACAGAACCAAAATTACCCTTATAACCAAGAATGCAAAATGAATCTTCTTCATTATAGAATGAGCGTCGAACAAACCAGAATCATGAACAAAACCTACACGCTCTGCCAGAAAATATACTCCAGATTAGGGGAGTTGGAAAGAAGGTGGGAAAGCACGCCGAACTCCTACTAGAAGCACAAATCAACACGGTCGTACAACTACAGAAACAGAAATCGGAGCCGAAAGAAGAGGAAGCAAAGGAGGACACATTGGACATCGCGGACGAGCAAAACACTCTTATTCTTCTGGGCAACTACGACGTCCATCAAGCCCCGCCGGAGTGTGCTGGATCGCAGCACCCGATCAACGTAGGTCAACGTTCGATCCGCCGCTATAAAAGGGGAGCGGGATTAATGACGAATCAATCTTATCATTTTGCCGGGCACTGAGCACTTTGTTATTCTTAGGTCCTTTTCACTTATCTCAGGTTCTTTTGTTCTTATCCTAAGTTCTGTTTTTCTTATTCATACGTCAGTATGTTTATCATGCTTACGAGTATCCATGATCCTTCATTCATTCATGTTGTCACCGAGGTTCTATTTTGTATTTTACATGAATTCGTTGTTTGTTGATCCGTTGTTCCGTTGGTAACGAATAAAGTTTAATTACCCAAGTTTGAGGTTGCACATCGACGGGTCGAGTCGAGGTCCTCATTATCTATCTTTTATGTTGGGACAACAATTCGTGAACCACCAAAATTACTGGGAAGTCACTTAAAAAAGCTCAACAAACATCACAACAGCGCAGAAGAAACCTGTAAGTTACCACTGACCATGTTCAGAGGACGTATTCCTACGAGAAAAAGAACTTGTTGGAAAGAATAGCAAAAAAGAAGTAAAGGATATTCGTCGACGACTGCCCCAGTGCGATCACCACCGTAAGCGTCCTTTTTTGGAGCCTGTGGCTGCTCGTGGGCCCTAAGCACCTAGATTTACCCGAGACACCCGCACGCTCGCCCGCTTAGTACATACGACGCAACCTATCCTACTACTTGCCCTAAGCGCGTCTAAGCAACACATTGAACACTAAGGTTTTATCCTTATGACATCAAAGGATAATAAAAGTTACATAAAAACTTACAACTAAACTACGAAGAAAACTACTAAAATCGAGACTAAACTACTAAACGATAATAAGCTCAACACGGGACAAGCTGCCCCATCCCGTGTTACCGATGAAGCGCGTCTACAATCTCTAACAATAACGATGCTCCCGAGGCTTCACCTAACAGATCCGCCACGCGTCGCCGGATACCAGGCGCGACAGCCTCTTCGGTCCCAAGGTTCACAAGACTTCAATATCCTCATTTTCACTCCAGAAGTGCCTCGTCTGAAACAATCCCAAATCAAGCTCGAATTCCAGATTAGTAGAACTTCCGATCCGCTCGACCGCTAACGCAAAAGAGACATCTAAAGCGGAAGCTAACTGCCAGGCACGAGCACAATATAAAACACGAGAAAAGGCTATTGATCGAAAAGGAAGCGAACAGACGCTGCATTGAGGCGCCGACGCTATATATAGCCTTTTGGCTGGCAACGCGCCAAGGCGAGGGGAGGTCCAGCGGCGATTGCAAGCATGGGAAAGTACCGTAATCGTCGCCAGATAGCGCGGCAGCGACCAGTGCTCCCGGCCCTACTTTTAGGAGCGCTCGCATCGCGGAGCCGCGACAGAGCCTTTCCAGCTTGACAGTGGGACAGGGCAGGGAAAGGACAGGGATGCGAGCTACCAAGTCCCCGCGCGCTGCAGCGTACTAAATATAAAGCTGGAAAGGCTTTAGTAAAGCACACCCAAGGTGGTGTAATTGCACGAGTCGGGGCAGTCGTCGACGAATATCCTTTAGAGCGAAAAATCTCGTTGATCAGGGGCGGTATGTATGAATCGCCCGTCCGGGTAAGTTACCCGGACAGGTAGTTTTCGCTTCCAAGCTCGGTGCTCTGGGGATCTGTATTCTTCCTTGTTTGTTCATCTTTTGGAGGCCCTACTTCCCTAATATTGTAGCACAATGAGTAGCAGCACTTTGCTGTATAAGCTGAGATAATTCTATAATAATATAGAATATAATAATATAATATAATTCTATAATAATAATATATCTTTGTTTGTATGATCCCGGACACGATCTCCCACTGATCACGCTCATTTTCAAATATATTTATATCCGCAAAAACTCAATGAAAACGTTACAGAGTTTTGCTGTCGATTTATTACGACAGTGCTACGCATGTTTGTGAAAGAAATGAGTGAAAATTAAGCTGGCAAAATCTCCGATGAATCTGTGCTCGCGAGTTGGGCTTTGTCGAAAAACGCAGAACTTCACATTTCATCTGTGCTACTAAAAACATGCGTAGCGCTATCGTAATAGATCGATAACAAAACTCCGTGACGTTTTCATTGAGTTTTTGCGGATATAAATAACTTTGAAAATGAGCGTGATCAGTGGGAGATCCCGTTCGGGATCATACAAATAACGAAATATCTCAGCTTATAGAGCAAAGTGCTGCTACTCATTGTGCTATAATATTAGGTTAGTAGAGTCTCCCAAATATAAGCGACAAGCAAGGACACAGATCCCTAGAGCACCGAGCTATGAAGCGAGGACTACCTGTGCGGGTAACTTTCCCGGACGGGCGATTGATACATGCCCCCCAGATGTTCCTTTGAGCTTGCAAGGGCAACCCGAGCGGCGTTGCGTGTGTGGCGGAATACCCATGGATAGTGCCACGGACCACACACTCTAGAACTTGTAGGATGTATCCAGCGGTTGAACAAGAATGAAAGGAAGGAGGAATAGGTGCCTAAAATGGATTTCATGAAGAAAAAGGAATGAGAAACGCTTAAATAACAAGGAAGGTTATAGGACATGGATGGTGCCAGCTGAAAACTCCCCGAGCGCTGCAGTGTACTGTAAAGCTGGAAAGGACCCAAAAACGCACTCGCGCAATTGTGAGATTACACCAGTCGGGGCAGTCGTCGACGAACATCCTTTACTATCGGGTGTGCGGTAGCGTATAAAAGAATCCCCTTACAGCTTTTTGTGCGATACCATTGAATACGTACCGAGGAACTTCCACACATTGCAGGGCAAAGCAGAATATAAGCGCTGTTTGGAAACAAACTTTTTCTATTTTGGAAGGTGGAAACTCGTACAGTCATGTTAGGAAGTTATATGACACGGGTGTCAAAGTCAAAGATTTCACTATTGTTTGGTCCCTGTAAGTAATTCAGCACAATGATCACGTTGTGTTTGCAAGCAAGCGCGATGTCCTGATGTTACAGTAGGTATACAGTCTGCCCCAATCCCAACCAGGCCAAAATTGGCATGGCGGAAGTTCGCGTCGTTAGGGTTTCGCGGTCACGCCCACAGCCTGCTTCTCTGCTCTCTCTGCAATCCTTTTGCTCTCTCCGACAGCGCGCATATGCAGCGCAGACCGTTAGCGCTGCGCGTGCGCAAATTTACGCCGACGGTTTGGCCTGATCCCGATTGGAGCAGACTGTATGGTCGACGGATCGGAAGAAAACTCGAATCTAGTTTAATAGTGCGTCATCCACTTCAAGGCAGCGTCCAGGCAGATCTGGACATATGGGGTTCTCACTTGTAGAGTGATTTTGAGACCCTAACTAAGCCACTGCCCAAGCGGCAGCTCAGGTGGTGCTTTAACGACTGAGATATTCGCCTCGAAATTGGACCCCGGGACCGTATTTCGCGTGGAGTCATGGTGCAACTCATGGGTCCTCGCGCGAAATTGATGAGTTGTGCCATGAATCCATGCGAAACGATCCCGGGGTCCAGTTTCGAGGCGAATATCTCAGCCATTAGTCTCTACCTGAGCTGCCGCTTGGGCAGTGACTTAGTTTATTTATTTATTTATTTATTTATTGCACCGGAAGTGCGCCATCGACTATTCAAAAGTCTAGGCAATAGTCATGAGGAATAAAAAAGAACTCGGATAAAATACCATTCAAAGAAAAAAATGCTTTTAGTTTTGATACTACCAAACTAACATGAAATGAAATGGAATTATAGCATCCAAACTTGACCACTATATTACCTGTTTGAAACGCTCATTTGGATAGTGATCAGAACTTGCGGCTGGATTAACAGCGCCAGTAATAGTTTTCACATTTCTCTCTACTTCAAGACCAGATTTGATGTAACAGGGTGAGACCAAGGCGAATGGGCTAAACCATGCATGTCTAGGTTAATTCACTGAGCTCACCCTAGCTATCCCCTGTTATGAAATACTTTTTTAGGATATAGTGCAAGACTTCCTATTGTTTAATAAAGAGGGTGAGAGCAAGGCGAATGGGCGAAACCATGCGTGCCTAGGCTGATTCACTGAGCTCACACTAAGTACTTCTCGGGCAGTCAAAAGTAGAATGACGTAAGATTATCTAGGGTCGAAGTAGTCAAATTTCTGCCATAATTAGGGATAAAAGTAGAAAAAACCGTCTGGTAGAATCAACTTGACATGTAAACGATTGAAAATGAGTAAGTTCGTATAGTGTATCCTGTGTCGTTTGTTCGTAATCAAGCTGGCATCAGAGTAGCCAAAGCAGCAGAACTCCATAGCACAATACAAGAAAGACTGATGAGAGACCAAATAAGAAGAAATTCAACTGAAATAATACGCTTTTAAAAGGGTAGATGTGGTTTTTCACCTTCGGTCAATTTGATCAACTTAGCCTTAAAGGACTGTGCACAGCGTGAAGCAATTAAATCCTTGGGTAAGAGCTGAAACCAGCGTACAATCCTACAAAACAGATAATTATGCATTTTATCTTTATTGTATCTCATAATCTTGACGTGATGAAGGTTGAAGCCTCCCAATCTCTGACTAGCTGGCATAAAAACCCAGTATTTACTTGGTTTTAGTCTGTTTTCTCCTCTAAGCACTTGGAAACAAAAAATTAGGTCAGAGATATTACGAAGAAAAGAGAGACTTTGTAGATTTAGCTTTTTAGTCGTACTTCATAAGCAGGAGGGGCATTATTAGGAGAGACTCTTTTGTACAACAAACGCATGAAAGTTTTTGCACTTTTTCAGGTTTTTCAATGTCCTTTTTTCGATTGGGGTTCCACACCTGGGAACAATATTCAAAGTGGGGACAAACTAGAGACTTGTAGAGACGTGTCAGAAGCACAGGCGAGTTAGTTTTTACACTTCGAAAAAGCACAAACAAAAAAAGTATAAGCTCTCCTGACAACCGCATCAATCTGCTCAGAGAATTTGAGCTTCGAATCAATAATTATAAGCAGCGCAAAATGACAGCGTTCAACATGCGAGAGCTTTTTGGCTTCATTAAACGCCGAGTAGCTACTTCAAGAATTGCATCTACTCTCAAAGATGAAAATGATCGAGTTCTTCTCTCGAATTCTGATAAAACAGAAGCTTTCGCCAATTTTTTTTGTTAAGTCCTTTACTGAAACTAGATTAGAACATTCTGCACTGGAATCACAAACTGAGGAAACTTTAGTTATTCCTGTGATTACACATGAGGCGGTGTAAATTACTGAAGACTACCAAGGCATCACTGTCTCTGACGTCAGAAAATATACCAGCCTTTTTCTATAAAAACTGTGCCAGAGCACTTAGTGCTCCTCTAGCGCATATATTCAACATCTCCCTTATGACAGGCGCAGTACCAAGATTATGGAAAAAGGCTGTGGTCGTCCCTATACCTAAACGTACTAGCGCAACCAGAGTTTCAGAATTCAGACCCATCAGTATGTTACCAACTCCATGTAAGATAATGGAAAGAATTCTTGCTCCCTTGATTTTAAATTGGTGCATGAAATTAAATTACTTTCCAGATGAGCAGCACGGATTTATCCCTGGATCTTCCACACTACTCAACTAGTAAGGTGCTGCCAAGATTGGATCAATGCGCTAAGCAACGGTAAATCTGTTGAAGTCATATATTTCGATCTGACTAAAGCCTTTGATTCTGTTAATCACTTGGGTCTTTTGGCTAAACTCGCAAGTATTGGTATTAGAGAAAACCTTTTGGCCTGGTTTGAATCTTATCTTTCTAATCGGTGTTTTTCTGTCTTTTTCCAGGGACGTAGATCCTCGGAAATGTGTGCCCCCTCGGGTGTACCTCAGGGTAGTGCCCTGTCTCCGTTGCTCTTCAATATATACACTATGGAACTGCCTAGGCTGCTGAAATCTGATACTCGGATCAGTGTGGCAGCGTATGCTGACGATTTGAAAATTTATGCTTGTTATGAAGCAGATGAGCGGGAAGTATTTGAAAAATTGAAGCCATCTGTGCATCAAATGCTAAGTTGGTGTGAGAGTTGGGGGTTGAGAGTGAACTTAGCGAAGTGCCAAATACTGAGATTAGGAAAGAGGACTGCTGAATTCGATTACGGACTCCCCTTGAAAAATCAACAAAAGGTTCGGGATTTAGGCATCATAATAGAATCTCCTTATGGATACTCGGCCCACAATGATACAGTAGTTGCTAAGGCTACGCGTACCATGTACTTCTTGTTTAGGAATGTTCAATCTTTTGACAAATCAGTCTGGGTGAAACTGTATAAAGCGTACATTCTACCCATTCTGGAGTACTGTAGTCCAGTTTGGAACCCTAGTTCCAAAAAAGACCATTAAACTCGAGAAAGTACATCGTACATTCACTAGAATCTTATTCTACCGCTTGTTCCCAAACAAGGAGTACCCTCAAGCTCTTCCTCATTACAAACATAGGTTGTCCATTCTTGGCCTCAAAACTCTGTATCACAGACGTATTCTGGCTGATATACTATTAGCTCATAAAATTATACGGCAGGAGGTGCGTTTAAAACTCTCCGATTTCTGGACGCTGCGTCCTTCCCCTAACCGGAGATCAAGTTTTAACGTTTTTACTTGTAGGTGCAAGGGATGGCGTAATCAACTGATACAGAATTCGTTTGCTAGCCGTGTATCACGACTAATCAATCGTGTTCCTGTCGATGCTCTCTGTCAGGATACGGTCAAATTCAAACAATTTCTACTTAACAACGATATTATTGACTTGCTTGGAATAGAAGATTTAGATTGAATTCCTTTTGGCAAGACGCGTTTCTACCGATATTTTTTAGGCGCTTTGGTTTTCTCCTCTCTTGATCAGCTTGCACTGGGAAATAGTTAGCATATCTTTAGTTTTTTCTTAATGCCCTTTAATTATGTCGGTGAGCCTGGTTCGACAGGGTTTCAGTCGTATACCTGTCAATCCGAAGGTTCCAGGCATGCTTTCCGGTGTTAGGGCGCACCGATGTACACTCTGCCGACTGGTGTGCACTATCACATAGCTAATAAAGTGCGGTTCATAATTATACGAACACCCCAAATTTTAGAAATTTCTGGACTTTTTGACAGAAACTCAAAAAGCCGTTGGTACCACGCGAAAGAGCACAACCGAGACGGTATATGATCCATAAGAATAAAAATGGATGTCAATTTCGGGAGTGTTTTTGCGCCTAGTGCGAATTTTTAGCGGTTCATAATTATACGAACACCTCAAACAAAGGTCCATTTTTTATTCAAGATTGCAGTCATTTGAGTCCAAATTTTTTATAAAGCTACAGTAACAAAGTCTGACGTGTCCGCTACACATTGAACCCAATGCAGTTCAAAAAGAAGACCGTTACTTTTTTCAGCAGGCTCTAAATGCTGCTAGAGTGATTGCGCTCCGAAAACATCCGTTCTTCTGCGGTTTACGCGCTCTAATTAGCTTCTACCAAAGCTATGAGTTAAAATAAGCTCTTTCGATAGGTATTTTGTTTGACGCTTGAAAAATCTTTGCGCTTTCGTGCCGTTTTTCAACCAAGTTCCAACCTTACCACAGAGTTGGCACGATCTCGCGCCTCAAAACTCAGCTTCTGAAGCCGTACAATGAAGTAAGCATATAGTATGTAGAAGTTCACAAAACTGTATATTTGGCTAGAAAAATCAGCAGCGTTGAGCGTTTGTTTTAGCCACGCAGACGTCATTTCATCAAAAACACTGCTTGTACTATTGTAATCACACCTTTATTTGGTTTGTAGCTCCACAGACTCAAGATTAGTTCCACAAAAAACCCAAAAACTTTGGCACAGAAACACCATCATGTAAACAACGCAGCTGCTTCATACCAAATGTTTGCGCGAGAGAGAAGCTGAGTTTTGAAGCTCGAATTCGTGCTAACTCTGTGGTAAGGTTGGAACTTGGTTGAAAAACGGCACGAAAACACAAAGAATTTCTAAGCGTCAAACAAGATACCCATCGAAAGAGCTTACTCTATCTCATAGCTTTGGTAGAAGCTAATTAGAGCGCGTAAACCGCAGAAGAACGGATGTTTTTGGAGCGCAATCACTCCAGAAGCATTTAGAGCCTTCTGAAAAAAGTAACGGTCCTCTTTTTGAACTGCACTGGGCTCAGTGTGTAGCGGACGTCAGACTTTGTTACTGTAGCTTCACAAAAAATTTGGACTCAAATGACTGCAATCTTGAATAAAAAATGGACCTTTGTTTGAGGTGTTCGAATAATTATGAACCGCTAAAAATTCTCACTAGGCGCAAAAACACTTCCGAAATTGACATCCATTTTCATTCTTATGGATCATATACCGTTTTCGGCTGGTTCTACCGCGTGGTACCAACGGCTTTTTGAGTTTCTCCCAAAAAGTCCAAAAACTTACAAAATTTTGGGTGTTCATATAATTATGAACCACTTTATGCTACTCCACACTCAGTACTCTGATCTATTAGAGGAAAAGCTGCCTATGATTACAATCAACACTTCCTATTCGGTAGGTTAGCGTCAGTGTTTGTTAATGTTACTAACAGTTTAGTTGAGTTGATCCGCTAACTCATGATGATGATTGTAGCGCACGTCATGTGCATGAATAAATAAATAATGACTCCTAAATCCCTAACTGAGCAACACACCTTCGAAGTAGTATCATCTACCACATAAGTACCTGCATGCTGATCACCCATATGTAGGACAAAACTTTTACTCAGATTAACAAGACAGATGCCAATGATTGGCCCAAGTGACCAGGTTAGTAAGCGATTGTTGCAATGCTGATTGTACCTTCATTCCATTATCACAACTGTAAACACCATATATTTTTGTCATCTGCATATAATTGTATTCGTATGTCTGGGGACGTTCGAAGTATTGTCGGCAGATCAAGCGTATGAATTAGAAAAAGCAGAGGAGAGAGGACTGCTTCTTGGGGTACGTCGCTTACACAAGGATATGCATCCGAAAATGTATTGCGAACTTTGACTGTCATAAAGCGGTTGTGTAAATAGGAGCTAAACTAGTTAAAAAGGGGACCAACAATACCGATTTCCTTCAGCTTCATGAGAAGCTTAGAGTGACACACCTTGTCAAACGCTTTAGATAAATCGATATAGAGTACATCCACGGATTTCTTATGATTTAGAGCTAAAATCCAGTCATAAGTGCTATCAGCAAGGTTTGTTGTGGTAGAAGCACCACTTATGAAGCCATGTTGCCCAGCTGGGATCAGATGTAATTTATTCAGCCTTGCCAGCAACCTACCTCGTATGATTTTTTCCATAACCTTAGCCGATGCTGGTAAAAGACTGATGGGTCGAAATCACTGACTAGCTTGGCTCCTTGTATCTTTGGGATGGCAGTGACAAGGGCATGCTTCCATGAACTTGGCACCTCACCCAACATCATAGAAATATCAAAAATGTGGGCTAGGGGGGTAGATAAAGCAGACGCGCATCTTTTATAGATAATTTGTGAAATGCCATCATAAGTTTCCTTGGTAGATAGTTTTAACTTCTTGAGAAACTTGAACACCTCGGATGGTTTAAAGTACACTGTCATAGAACGGTTGTCGGGCGTTACAGAGCTACAGCATGTAGAAAATTGATAGTCATCATCTTTATTGTATACGCTGGCAAAATATGCAAAAACCCTGGCTTTACCCGCATCACCATAGTAAGTAAAGCCAGAATGATTTTCAAGAGTAGGGAGAGTAGCACTAGCCTTTATTTTAGTATTTATATATCTATACAAATTTCGAGCAGATGCTTTAGATGCAAGGCGACGCTCTCGATTGGCTAAAAATTGTTGCATATGGAAAGCAATGTCATGACACACTTTCTTGTACATAGGACTGTGTAGCGGATCATGCTATCTAACGAAAGGCCGGCATTTTTGCATGTTAAGTGCATCAATGTGAGGAGGGAGTTTTATAAGTGTGTCGCTAGGATATTTCATAGTAACGAACATGCTAAGGACAGAATAAATTACCCTACAAAATCTAAGGTAAACTTCTGAGTATAACTCATATTGATCAAATTCCGCAAACCAGTCAACTTTAGAAAGAAAATTATTCAGTGCAAAGTAGTCAACTTTATGAAAGTCAGGTATAGACCGTCCGCGCTGCGCACGGAGAGCAACGGAGAGTGCGCAATATACACCTTGCGCACTCTCCGCCCCCTGCGCGGACGGCCTATAGGGGTATAGATGGCAAACCCATGGGCGCAGGCCCTTCACACTCAAACTGAACCATCCCATGATCAGAGGAGCCAAGAGGTGGGAGTATACCAAAATTAGAAATTCGTGGACAGAGGACAGGACTAGATCAAGGACATGGTCACCGTGCGTAGGATGCGAGACAAATTGTTTGAAATTATTATATTGAAAATAATTCAGAAATGACAAGGATGCACTATTACTGGCCTTCATAGTGACCCAGACGATTTGGAGATTGAAGTCACCTAGAATAATCGTGTCATCATGATCAGAAGCATACGTATAAGAACTAATCACATTTATCAGCTTATCATCATCTTTACTAGATCTAGGTGGGCGGTATATCGCGATAAATCGTAAGCGTAAAGATCGTGGGTGGATAATAGTGACAGTCAACACATCTGCTAGCAAAGAAAGTTCTACACTGGTGCATTTAGATACAATGTTACCTTTTATCAGGCAACAGACACCACCACCTTTTCGGTTATTTCTGTCACTTCTATACAGCACATAAGGCATACCACTCACAACCTCAGAATCTAGTATTTTTATATTGAGCCAAGTTTCAGTAATAAAGTAAATCAGGTTTGTATTCATAGACAAAAGCGTGCAAGCAGTTCAGTCTATTTCTTAGACTCCGTGCGTTCAAAAGGACTATTTGTAATGAATCAGTTCTACCATGGCTGTTCAGACGCTTCCCGAGCTTTTCCGAGGAAGCTTAGAAACGTGAACTAACTCATCGCGATACACCACCCACTCTTTGGTGGCCATGCCCTTGTTACGTTCGCGAGCTTGTTGCCGGAGTTTCTAATTGCGGGTCCTTTCCTCTGTCGTCGTCTTTCTAACATAAATGTTGGAATAGCCACTACTTTTGTGTAATCGTGAATTTGACAATGTAAGCCGCCAATAGTATCGAGAGGGAAACACAACTTTAACCAGCCTGGGACGAGGCGGACTAGGTTTTCCCAAACGGTACAATTCGACAGGCCTGCATTCAACTTTCAGCACATCCAGTACTTCCCCAACGGTGCTTTCCAGTTGGATGCACCGTTGATGGAAAGGAAGCTGTTCACTTGCTTCTGGAATGCCGCTAATTATGATGCTTCGTTACGTTTCTCGGCTTCTAGATCACAATGAGTCGCCATAGGTATTTTCTCACACAGAGCACAAAGTAATCTGTCGATTACGGGGTCATTGTTTCTGTCCCTGATGCTGGTTATCAAATCCGCAATAGATAGATTTGAAAACTCAGCATCACACGTCTGACTTCCCGCATCGACAGATTTTGTGGCTGATCCGGTCCCAGATGCAAGGTTTTTTAGAGTCTTTGGTGCCATTCGATTATTCGCTTATTGATTGCACTGAATTTGCGCAAAAATCACCAAAAATTCCGAAAAACTTCAAGGACTACTTCAAAGAAAACAAAATCGGCAGCCACTAGCAAACACAAAGCAAAAATATGAAATTAAGCGTCTCACCTGAAAGGGAGAACGATGGCAGAACAGCAACGAAAGTGCTGTGAGATAAAATACAAGAGCGGCGCTCAGCGTGGAAGCACAAACCTAAATTAGTTAGGGCCCCAAAATTATTACCCACATGAAATTCCCATAGTCCAGATTCGCCTGGACGCTGCCTTTAAAGTCGCGCAAAACGACTTCCGATCACAAATGGGACCGTAACTGTAATCAGGATGAAGAACCCCTTAGGGAAATTTTGAGCAAATCTGAGATTTTTACTCATCTACTATGCGTATAGCGGACCTCAAAGGCAATGGCTCGGCAAATCTTAACCTGGAGAAATTCTCGCTTACATCGGGTTTTCCAATGCGCTGATCCCGAAAATCCACTTCAGAGAGCTCAAAAATGGCAAAAACGAACGTTTTCCAAGCGCTTTGCTTTGAAATTGGACGAGTGCGGCACGGCTGAAGACGCCGAATCGTTACGGGACCCAATGACTATAGCATTGCGGCGGGCAGCCTCCAGCGGTGAGAAAAGCGTTGTCAACTCGTCCGAGTGGTGTACGCGTGTAAGTTTGAGAGCAGTTTTCTCGGCGGTGAAAGCATGTTATGCGACCGGGATTGTACTGTTTTCGTATTTGGGTGATAAGCAACCTAGCGCGTCAAAATCTTGTGTGCTGAAATTTGCCGATCCACTGCCTTTAAAGGCAGTAGGTCGGCAGAATGAGACCCGCGGCAAAACAAGGTCACAAGTATTAGCTTCCATATGGAACCTATAGGCCAAAGTTCGGTCTTTCTCTGCCTCTTCTAACTCCCGAAATTTCAAAGGAAAACAGCGCTCATCTCCTGTCCTCTCCGAGCCCGCCCACCCCAAGGACGAGTGAACGCTAAGCCCGTCATGGCGAAGACGCAGAGCGTTGCGGGACCTCATGCTTATAGTATTGCGGCTGGCGCTCTGACCGCGGAAGTCACTCGTCCATGTGGTGGGCGGGTTCGGAGAGGACAGGAGATGAGCGCTGCTTTCACTTTGAAATTTCGGGGTTAGAAGTGGCAGAGAAAGATTGAACTTTGGCCCATAGGCATTATGGGGCTCCTACCCTGTGACCTTGTTTTGCCACGGGTCTCATTCTGCCAACCCACTGCCTTTAAAGGCAGTGTCCCGGCAAAGTGCGCTTTCCGGTTTTTAGCTTTTCGGAGCATTTCCGCCATGCTGAACCCATATCTGGGCTTTGCAGCGCCCAAAAATGCGAAAATGAGCTTTTGGCGGAAGCTCTCCAAGTTCCGCTCTTACTGCGAAATACTTTTAAGAGGGCGGGGTCTGAAACAAAAGGGGCGGGGTCCGCAAGAACCAAAATAGATTTCATGCTTCCCAGAAGAGCTTTTCGCTTCAGACTTCACTGATAAATTAGTGGGGGGGGGGGGGAGCTGTCAAGGCGCGCTGCCTTCAACAACACAGAAGGGCGTTTTTGTGCGAGATAAGAGTGGTAATCGTAATTCACGTCGATAAACGCTGTGGACCAAGCTTGACGGAAATCCAAGACATTGAAAATTCGTCCAATTATGAGGTAGGCAAACAGCTCCCGCTTTTACTACCTGTTCGGCCATTTGTTGTTTAGGTGGCCGAACCCGTACCATCAATCAACCTGCAGTAAAGCGGGCGGGTACGGGTCGACAGGGGTCAGCGGGGTGTAAGCTTTGGCAGTCTTGCAATAAACGCTAGTAGCGACGTGTTGTGAGCTCCCAGTGTTACAGTTGCCCTATAGTGGCACAATTCTGGTGCATCGGCCAAATTACTGAGCCACCACTTGCTCTGCGAATGCAGCAGCAAATGATGTCCTATTCTACGTGGATTTGAACGCAAGTGCATTGCTTTGATGGCAGCACATTGGGTTACATAACCTAGGGACACTTCTCCCATATTCGCGCATATAGCGAACAAGGCTTAGTAAAAAGCTAAATATTCTCGTTGCTGGCAAGAAAGCCTCAACAATAAAAAAATGTCTCTTCACCTCTTCAAAGGAAATTTCGTCTTTGTCAGAATTATTACGAGCTTTCTGACCCAGTATTATTTAAGTGAATTCGTTCCTGATTCAAATCGCAGTCGGGAGCAATCACAAGAATGCTTCGGCAGATTGGATGTACTCAATGCATGCCTTCCGCCAGTGAGAGTCCTTGCAAAATTTCTACAATCACAAGTAGATGAATTATCGAACTTCTACATGGCACACTGCTATGAACAGAAACAGTTCATAGCGCATGAGATAGAAGTATTTGAAGAAGAGATCGGATTTTACGACTACTTTCCAAAGCAGATATGCTCATTCATATGGTGGAGCTATAGATGATGTGTGCTCGAACATTCGCAAAGAAATATGCGAATTCATCGCGTTTACATGCAAAACAATCCAAAACTGTTTTTACCGGCATTTGCCCAACAACAGGTGAGCAGTCTGAACGTGAGAATCCTGTGGATCCCGATGCAAAAGAAAATGAAAAGACAAGCAAAATTGCACTCGTAGACGACCATATTGAGCAATGCAATTCTCACTGTGCAACTCGTACGCACAAGACCTGTGCAGATGTAAAATTTGACAAAAATCTGCTCAAAGGCACCCATAATGAAGTAATGCTGGGGCAACCCAATCCTGCCAGCAACGAACACTATAGGCTGTATCAGCCAGCATCGGTCTCGCGCCAGTATGATTCGCGACGACGCACCGTCGCATGCGACCTGCTTCAACGAGTAGCAGAGTTCGCACGCGTCACACCCCACCGTCGCAAGCTGCCGCAGGCGCGATGTCGCAAAACCGATGCTGGCTGGTACAGCCTATACCTCCTATCGGAAAAATATTCTAAAACGGCTAGCGAAAATACGCAGAAACCGCAACTGTTTTGAATGATACCTAACAAACTTGCCGATCGTAACGATCGGCAAGAAAGACTTGAGCGCGAATCACTCACGAATCGTGGAGCAAAAGACGAGGCAAGCAAAATTGCGCTTCAAATGATTGCAATGAAAATTGCAATATTTACTGTGTAGAAAATCGTACGCAGAAGGCCTGTGCGGATGGAAACCTTGACGAAAATTCAATCAAAGTCGCCCAAAATGAGAAAATGGAGGCGCAACCGATTGCTGCCAGCAGCGAACAGTACCTCCTGTCAGAAAAGTGCCCTGAAAAGGCGAGCGAAAACACGCGAAAACTGCAGCTGTTTCAAATAATATCTATCAAACTTGCCTATCGTAACGATCGGCAAAAAAAGACATTGTTGTCTTTTTCCCTTCCAACTTACTTTTCCCAATTCTCGGCTCATCTCCTGCGCCGAAGTGGTCCCCGTCTTCACGCGCACGCACCCTCGTCAACGGCCAGCGAGGGACCCCGACAAGAACGCCAAAAGGACATGGAATGGCAGCCACCAGATGAAGGACATGCTCAATTACCCCGATGAAGATGCAGGATTACCACCATCCCTATTCAACTATTTGTATTCTATCAACAACATTCTGCCCACCGTCGATGCCAACTGCCCCTACAACGCCGACTAACTATCGCCAAATACCGCAAGTCCACCAACTTCAACATCACAGACGCAATCCACGACATCCAAACACAAGAAGAAGAGACCTCTCTAGTGATAGCATTTTATTTATTCGTTTCATTGTTATTATGATTATTGCCCCTGCCCCGGCCGGAGTGTTCGGCCATTTGCTGTTTAGGTGGCCGAACCCGTACCATCAATCAACCTGCAGTAAAGCGGGCGGGTACGGGTCGACAGGGGTCAGCGGGGTGTAAGCTTTGGCAGTCTTGCAATAAACGTTCGTAGCGACGTGTTGTGAGCTCCCAGTGTTACAGTTGCCCTATAGTGGCACACTACCATATGTGGGACCATGATGAGCAATGTGGAAGTGCGCGTAGAAAAATTGCGAAACACAACATTCAGGCCAGCTTTCTTGAATTTAGCTTGAAATTGTGAAAGGAAGATAGTCAGCCCCCAACGCCTTCGTGCTGCACTTGGCCTCGCATTTTACCGCGCGCGATTTTGCGGTCCGAAACGTGTTAAAGCACTGGCTCGCAAAGTCTTTGGCTTGAAGAGCTCCTGTTTGTCTGAGATTATCTAATGCACATATCCCGGACGTCACATTGGAGAGCGGGAGATGGCGAAATGGGAAGAAAAAGCAACTCGCAAAGCGTTTTACTTTGAATTAGGACAAGTGAAAGAGTTCTCGTCAAGGTTGAGACGCGGTGTCGTTGAGGGTCTTACGGCACGCGCCAAACTTGATCCGCTTGATCCGCTTCGTCCACCTCGCCATTGGTCAGCTTGCCGATTTGACCAATAGCGAAATGGAGAAAGCGGATCAAGCGGATCGAGTATGGGCATACCTATGGTTTCAGCGTTGCGGGGCGCGCGCACGGTGGGAGGGGGGGGGGGGAAATCGGCATCACCAAAACTCAACTTCCCAGGCAAAGATGGCATGCTGTGCGACCCGTGTTGCCTTGTTTCAATACGTCGGTGGTAACCTAGCACATCAAAATAATCTAGCATAGTTTCGCCAACCCACTGCCTCTGAAGGCAATGCAATGGACCGGGAAAGATCCGAATTCGGGGTTTTCGCATTTTCTAGGGTTTCCCGACCCGTGGATTCCATATATAAACTTCATTTAATGAGGGAATGATGAAAACCCCGTTTTTGAATAGTCCCCGCGGGCGCAACGAGGACGAGCTGAGCCGTCCTTCGCGGCCCGATCGCGTCGCTTGGAAGGACGGAGGCGAAAATTCGCCGCTTGATATTTTAGGATTGCAACGATGCGCCAGTCAACGATCTTGACAGGTAAGACGTGTATTCGCTTGGAGGAAGACGTCCTCGTGGAGGCGGGCTGAGGGCTGGAGGCGGGGTAAGGGCTGGGACCTCAGTAATCGGTGCGGGCTTGGCGGAGGCTGGAGGGGGTTACGGGAAAGCTAGCTGATATGCTTAGTTGGGAGTCCCTTACTTTGGGGGGTCAAAAATATCAGAAATCCGATTTTCCCGGTCCACCGCCTTTAAGCAGCATCCGGGTAGGTATACAGTCTGCTCCAATCGGGATCAGGCCGAACCGTTGGCTGAATTTACATGCAGCGCAGGGTTTGCGCTGCATACGCGCGCTGTCAGAGAGAACGAGGAGATTGAGGGGGGAGCAGACTAGCTAGCCTCAGATGTGACGCAATACCCTCACGATACGGACTCCCGCTATGCCAATTTCGGCCTGGTTGGGATTGGTGCAGACTGTAGTTGCCCTCACCCCGCTAGTTGTTCGTGATTAAATTTGAATTTGAATCAGAATAAGCCGCGGTAGAGCACGGCACCCTCAGCCCCCATTCCAAGCTCGCTTATGTTTTCCTCTATTTTCTTCATGTTTCTATTTCTTGGGTTTTAATGTTTTTTCTTTGTTAGAAGTTGCAATTTTCTTGGCTTGTAGGATTTTGTGGCATAAATTTCACTGAAGCAAAACTTCAGTTTTGTTATCAACAAACAAGAACATATAGCAAATCCAAACTTACCCGTAAGCAGAATTGACAAAACGAGCTGTGTGAAACATCGCTCACTAACCTTCGCGCATTTTTATCGCAGCATTGTTAAAACACAAAAATAACATGCAATGACAAAAGGAAAAAAACGAAGGAAACACGCGAAGTTTTATTCAAAAGCTGGCGGTGCCGTGCTCTACCGCAGCCAAGCTGCTATGCAGGCTGTCTGTAAAATGTGCACATTGTTTGATCGTCATCAACTCTCTTGCAATGGTGTCTTTCGGCGAACTCAAAGGCAGCGTCCCGGCAGATGATGGGTGCCGGGTTTTTGTGGCAGTGTTAAAGTAGAACCCCCTACCTAAGCGATGACTAAGTTCTGAGCAAAAAAGGGGGTCTACCAAGCCTCAAGTTTGCTCCGAAAGCGGCCCGGGTCTTACGGTAGGCCCGAATGCCCTCCGCACAGCGATTTCGAACTGCAAAGAAGGAGCACGAATAGCGCACACAGCCATGAGCGCAGGGTCCCGACGACTTAAGGTCTCTACCTTGCATGCATCTCGTGCTCGCTCGAGCTACCGTAACATCCAGGCCACTGAGGGGGGGGGGATTTGTAGACTTCTAGACCTCTTTTTGCGCTGCAAACTTCTGTCGTCTCTCAGTTAGGGGGTCTACTATACATTAACCAGAGCAGGTGCCACCCAGTCTGGTGGGATGCGCCTTTAAGGTCCGTTGTGTAGAGCGCTACCCAAATTTACAGAATAGAGCGAATCAGCGATTGCTTTCCACTACTGTAGGACTGGTAGGAACGAAGATGAGAATTTTAAGCCATTAAGAGCCATACTCTGCTCCAAAATAATCAAACAAGCCAAAAACTGTGGTAACGGGCTAACATGGTCCCTGATATCAAATATAAAATTTGCACTTTATTGCATCTCATTTTTCATAAGGTATTCGAGGAATGTCGTGACAGGTGCCTCTCTAATATTCGTCAGAAATGTGTTTACAACCATCGAAAAAGTTCAAAAAGTCGTAAAAAGTTGGCAGTGGAATCAGCATATGCGAAAACCCTTCTATAGAGTTTTCTCGATTTTCCAAAAAAATCTTGCCAGACGGCCTTTTTTCAATGGTTCTATATACTGAAAGTTCTTACAGTAATTCTTTTGTAATGAAGAGCGATCGCTGGTTCACTCTATTCTGTAAATCTAATGGACCTCGCTTTACAGGTACCCGAAAGACACCAGAGCAAGAGAGTTATTAACGATCAAACGGTGTGCACATTTTTTGGGACACCCTGTATAACAGCCTGGCTGCGGTAGAGTGGTAACAATGTGCACATCTTGGGAAGACGTGTGTTCTGAAAATTCAGTGAATGATTTATTGTGTCAGAAGCTGAGACTTTAAAAGATGTTGTGAAGACTGCCGTTTACAAAATTGACTGCAGTTCTTCTATGTCCAGTGCAAAGCCATCTTCTTGCACACAAACGATCTTAAGTTAACGGCGCAGGATTGGTCGTCCCATTTCTGGTACCACTGATCATTACTGCCTTCGAAAACATCAGGAAGCATCTGAAATAGATATATAAGAGAACAGGTAGAGGAAAGAGCTCTGCCATTTTGGTCCGCCTCCTCGAACTGCGGTTTGAAACCACACAGAACAGATTTGGAAGTCATTGCTATTTTCAACTACAGTATCTCGCCGCCATTTACAGGGCATTTGTGGCGAGACCCTAAGTGTTTTAGTCATTTGAAGAAGTCAGTGCCTTCAGCTGTTCCCACAGGCACATAGGAGGTTCCCACGGTAGTCCTACAACACGTCTAACGGGGCCTGCGTCGCATAGTGCAGTCACACATCTACGCGCAAAGCTAGCGTACCCGCAGCGTGCAGGGACCACGCTGCCCACAGCATCGCGCACCTTGTTTTTATTATTGTATCTTGTGGTTTTTCGTTTTTGTGGTAGCGGCTTGTCATTTTTTTTGCTTTTATGCTAATATGCGATCTGCCTTGATAGATACCATGTACGTTTTTTTTCGCAGCGAAGGAAGGAGATATCAAACCTTTGAGCGATTTTCCTCATGACATCTTTCATTTCATCCGGGCTTCTTCGAATGGCTAATTTCGGATGTCACAATTTATTATATCGCCTCGTGTTTCGACGGACATAGTCGTATATCGTTTAGGTTTGAGTGAACAGCGCCAATATGCTGTTCCTTTGAACTGTTCTCTCAACCTACACGATATGCGATTATACCTTACGATATTCACTTTCATCTATAAGGAGAAAGAGCACCAGTCGCTCTCAGAATTCTCAAATAAAATGATTAGATTACATCTTCTTTGAAAGATGACCTCCAGCCTCCATTTTGTTTTCCATTCGCGGGGTTATACTTTGAGAGATTTCATAGAATACTGAATAGAGTTTCAGACAGGGGAGGTTCAGAAATTCAGAAGCAGGACAGAAAATAAGCTAAGAAAGATGCAGGAAGAGTAGCTAGAACAAGGACTACGCCGCTTTGCGCGGCATGGTCCTTGCACGCTGCGGCTACGGTAGCGCTGCGCGCGGGTGTATAACTGCACTACGCGGCGCTGACCTCGTTAAACGCATTGTGACTGGTAGGACAGGGGGACGTATGTCTCCTATGTGCGACACCGGCTCAAATCACTTATCATTTCCCAGACGTGCTCATAAGAAGTTGTTTTCGAATGAAGAAGTAAAGTTGTAGCGGTATTTATATGTATTGTCGACGCCGCCAATGAATCTAGATGCACGCATTTGCTTTGAGGTAGTTTGTTTTAACACGTTTCGGACCGCGAAATCGCGCGCGGCGAAAAAGAGAGTACTTTCAGCCGTTAGCCAGCAAAGGAACCTTATTTCCCAGCTGTGGGCTACACTTCTAATCCGCATGTCAGATAAAATCGATATCCAAAGTTCTGAATGAGTAAAAGTTTGAATTTTGTCGCTTGAAAAGGACTTCTGTGCTTTCTTGATAGATAGAAACAAGAACTCAGTTTCTAAAAGAAACAAGAACTCAGTTTCTAATTGTATCAAAAAGTATCTATGTTGTACGCGATAGAAATGACTGTTGAAATTACGGTTTTTCCCATTTAATTTGAAGCAAAGAAAAGTTGCGACGTCGCATGCGTCGTTCGCGTTGCTTTGCAACTGTTGTTCGAATTGTCCTCATATCTCCTAAACAAATATCGGCGGCACAGCTCTACAGAATTATTTGAAAAGTAGGAGCCTAGGCCTTTGACTTGATAACCTTGGACAAAAAGGAAACCTCCTGTAAACGTTGAAAGGATCCTTCGAAGCCGCGTGCTGCACCGGTCCGAAACGTGTTAACTAGTAAAGCTCTGCATGTTTTTAGTGAGATCATTCCTTCTTTTTTGAAGTCGTTGTTCTGTGAGGTTTATCTGCTTATAGCTAGACAGGTCAAAAAATCAAACAAATACTAGGAATCATAGAACGTTAAAACGGTTAGGGTCTGGCCACACTTCGCTTAAAAGCGCTTAAAAGCGCTTAAAACGCTCAAAAGCGCCCAAATTTTTCTGGTGTCGCTTCACCTTCTCGTGCGAGGAAAGATGAGAGAGAGTGAGGAGAGGTTAGAGAAGTTTGGGCGCTTTTGAGCGAAGTCTGTCCAGGGCCTCAAGATTTGATGATGTTTCCTTTTTCATACTGAAGAATACGCAAAATTTTAGTTTTGTCCAGCATGCCTCTTGTGTTTGGCTTCATGACATGAGATGGGTTGCGGATAATATACGATGGGCATATCTTGCTCATCTCTGTCATGGTATGTTCACCAATCAGATTGTTGTTTGAAATTTGTCAAAACTTACTGGAATATCTAAACCTTGTAGTAGATGTAAGCTCTTTCATTACTAGTTTGCCGATTTTCGGTAACGTCAGCAAGGAGGAATGAGAGTCTCGACGATGACATCACTCATCAAGTACTGATGATGGGATACAATGTGTACAAGCCTTCAACTGAGTCTAACGAGTACTAGAATAAGTAAGAGTAGTATGCCAATAGGATTTATGATTTACAATACCGCTCAAAGTTTATGAAAACAAGACGCAAATCGAAGTGAACTTATGCAACCGTAAGTCACGCGACGGTCGCATGGCCATATCTCGCTTCAGAGAGGACAAATTTTGAACCTGAAGTCACCATTCGACTCAGCTCGGCGCGGAGCATCTTTTAATAAGTTGGAAGTAAAGGTACGATGTCTTTGATATTCCGCCAGTTTTCTCAAATTTTTGCTGCGGAGGTTCTTCCGCGAAAATATAAGAGGCAGCGCCTATCCAGCAAAGAGGATTCCACTGCAAAGAAAATTCCATTAAGTCTATCTGATGACACTGTTCTTGTAAGTCGTGCGCTAAAAATAGCCTCAGACTTCTTCTCAAAAGAGATGGAAGCGTTGGTGAATTCTGGAAAACTTACGAGTTTTTAAATTCAACCATAACTTCTTTCGGAAAAATATATTTTCAATGGGAAAAAGCGCTGTATTCAGTTTATCAAGCGAATCTTTTGATGTACAGCACGTCTTTGACACTCCGATTTCTTGACTCTTTCTGCGCTCATATTTTCGCAAATGTGTGAAGCAGCGCGCATGCCCCTAATAGACTCCAGCAAAGACCGTTCGATAGTACTTTTTTTGTGGATTATGTAGCGCTAAAAAGCAGTCGCAGACTTCTTTCCAAAGGAGATATAAGGATGGTGAATTGTGGAAAAGTTTTGTCGTCCCACATTCTACTCGCAATAGCCCTAGAATACGAAGCTATCTTGCTAAGCAGATGTGAGTTTCGTAACCAGCAGGTCAGATATACTAAAACCAAATTATAATACTCGTAAACAAGACTAAGTGATAGGATACAACACGGAACGATAACCTCTATGAGGAAGTACCCAAAGAACTTCGGGTTGTTTGATTTTTTTCTTGTTTCATGCTCTGAAGCTCGTCAGTGGGTTATGGTCGAATGTTGATGATCTTGGTTTTGGAGGAAACTCCGCTCATAGACGTTTTCGAACACGCTGCTTATGAAAATCGTGGTCTCTGTCAAGTGCAAGGTCTTTTTGCGGAGATATTGTGAGGTAACTGTAACTGAGTCACGCAAGTTCGTAACTCTGCCTGCACTTCTCGCGTATCTTCCAGAGAACTTGTCTGCTCGTCTTTAAAGTTAGTAGGTGCGCTAGTGGATAGTTCATGTCTCAGGCTACAATCTGTAACATTTGCTGAGCTGCGAGCCTACGAAAACATGTCTTCATGAATTTAGCCAAAATGTAAAGATCGCATACAGTCTGCCCCGATCGGGATCAGGCCGAACCGCCGGCTGAATTTGCGCGCTCGCAACGCTAGGATTTTGCGCTGAATACGCGCGCTGTCGCAGAGAGCGAAGAAATTGAGAGAGCAGACTGGCTAGCCGTAGAAGTGACGCAATACCCTCGCGACGCGGGTTCCCGCCATTCCAATTTTGGCCTCTTTGGGATTGGGGCAGACTGTACCTCGTCGATATTCCACCGTGTCTAGTTGTATGACACTCATATTGCGAATATCATGTTCAATTCGCCTAATGGATCTCACTGTGTCAAATATGGTGCTTGGTGTGCTTCAGCTGCACAATTGAATATCAAAGCAGTTTCGTGGCTAGAGCTCAAACTACCAAATCCAACACAATAGGATCCATTAAGGATGTGAAAAGATTTGACCAGCGTGTTGTACAACCTCACACGGTGGAATATCGATGGGGTATGCGATCTTTACATTTTGGGCAAAATTCATGAGGACGTGTATTCGTAGGCTCGTACTCAGCAAATGTTAGAGATTGGAGCCCGAGACATAAACTAACCGATAGCGCAGTTCCTACTAACTTTAACTATAAAAGCAAGCAGGCAAATTCTTTGGCAGATACGCGAGAAGTGCAGGCAAAGTTACGAACTTGCGTGACTCAGTTACAGTTACCTCACAATATCTACGCAAAAAGACCCTGCACCTGACGGAGACCACGACTTTCATAAACAACGTGTTCGAGAACGTCTATGAGCGGTGTTTCTTCTGAAACCAAGATCACCAGCATCTCGACCAAAACCCACTGGCGCCCTTCAGAGCGTGAAACGAGAAAAAATCGAACAACCCGAAGTTCTTGGGAAACTTGCTCCTAGGGGTTATCTGACCTGCTGATTACGAAACTCACATCTGTACAGCAACATAGCTTCGTATTCTAGGGCTATGGCGAGTAGAATCTGGGACGACAAGACTTTTCCACAATTCAACAGCCCTTATATCTCCTTTGGAAAGAATCTGCGGCCGCTTTTTTAGCACTCAATATTCTACAAAAAAAAGTACTATCGAATAGTCTTTGCTGGGGTCTACTGGGGGCACTGCGCGCTGCTTCACACATTTGCGAAGAGAAGAGCGCAGAAAGAATCAAGAAATCGGAGTGTCAAAGACATGCTGTAGTAGTACTATATAATATTTGGCTTAGCGGGTGAGGCGTGTGTTAATAAGCCATTTTGTTCGGGACCCACCGTTTGACTCTATCGATTTATTGATTTTGCAGTTTTTGAGAAAATTTGTATGTTCGCTCAAAAATGATAGAAGGAGTTAGGAATTTGACCCAAATTTGGCAGACGTAATGTATGGGGTGAGGTATGTCTGCAAGTTTTGTTTAGAAGATAAAGATCGATTTTACCGATTTATTGATTTTTTAGTGTTTCTGCTTAAACATCTTTTGCCGGTCCAAAATATTTGAAAAAATTATGGGTCTAAAACGAACTTCGCACAATGAGCTTTAGTGCGGACGCTTGTCACTAAGATTTCATCAAAAATAATCTACTGTCGCTTGTAATTCATTGACTTCCGGCGTTTTTTGCTTAGCAGTTTTGCTATGACTGGCCCAGAATGCTAGATAATAATTATGAGATCTGACGCAGACTTCGCATACATAAACTTTTGAACGGGTCTTTTCTTAATAATCTATTCTCACTAATATAGGATGAATCAATTTACTAGTTTTTCTTCCTTTACGCTTTTGGGGCAAAAAATTGGCGGGAAGAATGAGATAGGTAGGCATGGTTATTGCGAACACAATATCTATTACTTCAATGTTGAATTTTCAATCTGTTCATTTTTTGGTATCTAACATTCTCAATAGTGACTGATATCTGACTACGCATCAATCCCTTTCTCAGCGGGGTTCATCGACGAGCCAAATTCATCGGCAAAATCAAAAATACCACCCACCCACAAGATCAAACATGACCACCATCAATCCAATGACACCTTATTTCTCCTTCCCCTTTCATTCATATCATGACGCCACTCTCACGTACTATATCTACTTCAAATGCTTCACCCCTTACAGCATGGAGCACATCCAGCCCTTCTATATTGTCGACTGCGCATTTCTGTTGCTTAGAATGTTAAGTCAAATCTAATTGAAAAGCCAAAATTGTCGCAATATCCTTTATCTACATAGGTTGAACCAAAGTACTTCGCGCAAACTAACAAATTCAATAGAAAATTCTTGCATTTGCACAGTACAGAGTGGAACGAAAGATATATGGGGCAGCGAAGCTGCAGTGCGTAGCGGCAGAGAGCAGCTGTTATCAAAAGATTCGCCTTGATAAGCTAAGCACAGCGCTTTTTTTTGCATTCAAAATATACTTATTCCGAAAGAAGTTATGGTGAGTAGAATTTGGAAACTCGTAATTTTTTCAAAATTCACGAACGCTTCCATCTTTTTTGAAAAGAAGTCTCAGGCTATTTTTAGCGCACGATAATCTACAAGAACAGTATCATCGAATAGTACTTAGTGGAATCTTTTATGTTGGATAGGCGCTGTCCCACATCTTCGCGGAAGAACCTCCGCAGAAAAATTTGAGAAAACTGGAAACGGAATATCGAAGGCATCGTACCCCAATTCCAACTTAGCAGAAGATGCTCCGCGCCGAGCTGAGTCGAATGGTGACTTCAGGTTCAAAATCCGTCCAACTGAAGCGGGATTTGGCCACGCGACGGTGATGTCACATAACTCAAGCGACCGTCGCGTGACTTATGCGACGGTTGCATAAGTTCACTTCGATTTGCGTCTTTTCTTCAAAAAATGTGAGCGGTATTGTATGCTGATGGAGGACATTTGCAGCAGTATATAACAGTACACCTAGAATCATCAGCAATACTTGTTTCTGCAGTAATGTTTCCAAGCATTTGGCGGTGACGCAGAACTGTGCAAACGGACTGATAAGCAGTTACACAACTATCTTTAATGTTAAACCCTGCTGTATCCTCATCATCGACTCAAGCCACTGCTGATCTGATTGACAAGCTAACAGAAGCTGTGTTTGAAGAGATTGGATGGCTTATTGGAGTTTTACTTATGCTTTTATAGTGGTTTCATGGCTTCTCATTTAGTTTTCTAATCATCCCACCTCAGGTGCAGCACTTTTGAACTTTCATGAATGCGGATGGATATCGTATATAAAAGGATATCGTTTTTCACTGCTTCAAGCGACCTCTGCAGGGCTAGCAAGATGAATATATGTTTTTGTAAGCAGGTTAATTAGAGGATGAACTACTTTTTTTAGACGTCTCTCTCTGCTTACAAAGGATTGCTTCAGATTAGAGCAGCGGCTGCGACTGCACATCATTTGCTCGAAAATAAATATAGTAAATCTGCAATCTGCGTGGTTTCTGGTCTGAAGCAAGCCGTAATACTTCGATAAGTGGTTTTGGTCATCTCAAAACCATTATCTAAGAATTTGTTGAATCTTTTTGTTTATATGGAAGTCATACCGACGCGCAGCGTTCTAAGTTTCCCCAGTTATTTGGAGCACCCGGTCCCCAGGCGAAGAAGTTAACTTTCGTGCCGTCAGTCCACATCCAGTTATCTTTCCATTTGCTGTTCAAATAATCGGATCGTACCAAGCCTATCCAAATTCCCTGCTTATTAGTACTCATTTTGATACGCATCCTTGACAACTCTAAAACACAACATATAGTAACCCACATTTGGAAAAAGTTGGTTTACCTGCTACAAAAGAATTTTCTGCATGGCTATGAATTGAAGTCAGATGTCCTTTAGAGTCCGTACAGAGGCTCTCGGCTTCGTGAAAGGTTGCCGAAAAGAAATTCTGTAATGTTAAATGATTGAAATCCAACATCTCCAGATATTTCTCATTAACATCGTCAGTGATCTCTTATTTGTATCATATGCATTCGTACAGTAAGTGTAAAGTAAAAATAAACCTAAATAGAAATTTTAAATACATAAGAGGAGATGTGTAAGCGCTATACTTGTGCTCGCTTCACAATGCAATGGTAACTGAAGGAATTGAGAGTGGGTACGAATGTCATGGTAAGGTTTCAATTGCATATCATCCTGTTTTTCAGAGTTCAGAAATACCTTATAACAAGCGTCCGTCTCGTTGAAGTAGGTCCATCCACTTTCGCAATATCCATACTGTACTGAAAAATGAATATTTGCAAAACCTTGTATTGCATGCGCGGCACCCGCGTCTCGTTCAGGGCACCGACACCGATTACTGAGTATCTAAATGGTAATTTAAGGGGTGACCGCAAACATTCCAAGTAATAAGCTTTCAGTGATGTGATAATTAGTTATGCATGTTCTTCTTGATCTTCTTTCAAGCGTTGTTTGCAAAGTAGAGACAAGTTTCTTGAAATTTCTTCTAGTTCCTTAAACGCTTTCACAGATCATTGTTTGTCTAAGAGTTCCATGCATTGCAAAGAAACGACTAGAATTTGAAGTACTCCTTATCACTCTTTTCCTAAATAAGTGAACGACGGCAATCTCTTTTCAGATGTATAACGTTGCGAAAAGAAGATTTTTTTGCAGGATTGTGGCCTAGAAATCTCAACATAGACTTTATCATTCGCTGTAGCATTTTTGTGCTATGTAAAAATCTTGAGCATTGCAAAAGGCGAGTACAGAAGTGTTGACTGTACAGCAAGGGCGGATCACTTTTGGTGATAAGAAAAAGTAGTTTTCTCATTTTTATTTGCTTTCTTTGAAAGGTTACAAAGTGGGGACCGGCACAGGTCTCAAGGGCAAGCTGGATATCGTTTCTGGGGTCAGAAGCAAAAGTAATATCGTTTTTGAGGGGTTCGGAGTGGACGCTGTGTGTATCAGCCTAGCTTAGTATGTAGGAAGAGTCGGCCAATGCAAAATCGGAGGTACGGTTGAAAGAATTTCAGAAAACTTGGTCATGCAAAGCAATCTAACAGGTCATGTGAAATTGAAAGGTAAAAAAACTTTGAAGAGTTGTCCATTTTGACGTCTACCAACCCTTCAAGAATTTTCCAGCGCCCTCTCTCTGACATACAATACTTACTACGCTATTGTCGCATACAGTACTGGACATAATCACAAAGACACTCTAGAAATCGTCGTAATTTGCGTTCTTGCTGACGAATCTGTTCGAAACTTTGCTGTATAATGCGCATGTTAGCCTACCAAGACCCCTTAAAACGGCTTCCAATCTTATTGAGTTCGAACGGACACAAATAGCAAAAAAAAACCCCTAGAAAGCTGGACATAATTATAAAGGCACTTGAATTTTTTCAAACTATCGCATCCTCTGACTTTAAAATTTCTTTGTACAGTTATATACTAAAATATGAAACATTTGCAGCATCTGGCGACCTATCATCCTTTCCAAAGAGAAATGATTACTGCATTTTTTGCTTTCAAAAGCATCAAAAGTGAATGTGCTTCAACAAACAGCAGGCTTGTGGAGTTTTCAAGCTCTTGCTCATTTCAAATGATAGTCATGGAATCCATTGAGCCTTTTCGATGAACTAGGTAAAGAGCACTTTCGTAAATTCTGCGTAATCACTGATAAGGACGGACAGACTCCAACCTCAACATGGGCTTGACGCCCTTTTGAACCACAAAATCAATTTTCAAGCAACAGAAAATACTGTATTGCAGCCATTACGTCGGTGTACAACAGTAAACTTGTATGCATAGCTAGGAAAGAAGTTCGAAGTTAGCATTATGGTTCAGCCGCAGTTGTCATCCACTGAATGTTGAGTGGAACCGCTGTGTAATGATAGCCAACACAAAACACGAAGTAGAATAGGAAGCAGCTTAAAACTGCATAATCTTAGCTAATCTCATTCTTTGGGTAAAATTTGACATGAAACAGAGAGGGAAGTAGTCAGTTTTATAAATGTTTCGAATCTACTGCTCGCAGAGAATTTTGTGGGAAGCATTCAGGTCTAAATCGCGACTGCACCACTAGAGAAAACCTGAAACTTGTGCGAAAGTTGCACTACCATGTAGGCAATCTAATAAATCAAGTCTAGCACTTAAAGGCAGTGTCCGGGCAAAAAGTCGATTTTGAGATTTTGTGCTTACTGAGGCCTATTCGCCATGCTGAATCCGAAAATCCACACTGGAAAGCGCGAAAACGGCCAAAAAGGGCTGTAACGTAGGCGCGACATCAAAAGGGGGCGGGGTCTTCCTTACAGTGAATTCACGGTCCCAGCTTCCGGAGCGATCTTCTCGCTTCCGATTTCAGATCATGCATTCGCATTTGGTCTGTGGAGATGTCAGGACGGTTAGCGGATTCAAAAAGATCGCTCCGGAAGCTGGGACCGTGAATTCACCGTGGGGAGGACCCCGCCCACTTTTGATTTCACTCCTATCTTAGAGCCCTTTTTCGCCGTTTTTGCGCTTTTCAGTGTGGATTTTCGGATTCAGCATGGGTATAGGCCCGGGTAAACACAAAATCTCAAAATCGACTTTTTGCCCGGACACTGCCTTTAATAAGAATTAATTGTAGCACTATGAACATTGTAAACTGAGTTTTGTCTTTCAAAAGCGTGACAAATCTATATTGAATATTGAGGTTGGAGTCTGTCCGTCCATATCAGCGATTACGCAGAGTTTACGAAAGGCTCTTCACCTCATCTATCGAAAAGTTCAGTAGATTTCATGACTGTCATCTGGCATGAACAAGAGCTTGAAAACTCCTAAACCAGCTGCTTATTGAATCACATTCACTCTTGATGCTTTTGAAAGCAAAGAATGCAGTGATCATTTCTCTTTGAGAGGATGACAATTCGCAGATGTTGCAAATGTTTCATATTTCAATATGTGACTATAAAATTTTTTTAGAGCGATAGTGTTCAAAAAACCCAAGTATCTTTATAACTTTGCCCAGCTTTCGCTACGGGCTTTTCGAATTTTTATATTTTCGAATACTATTTTTCTTCGTCTGAACACCGAATTGGAATCCGTTTTAAGGGCTTTTGGTAGGCCAACATGCGCACTATACAGCAAAGTTTCGAACACTTTCATCAATAAGAACGCAAGTTACGACAATTTCTAGAGTGTCTTTATAATTATCCATAAACAGGTAGATGTCGAGCCTTGTATACTAGGTCGTTCCGAATTCTTCTCATTTTTAAGCGCATAAGTTCTGCTGAGCAACACATCTGCTTGCTTTGTTAGAACTACAGGCTTTGCGACATCTTTTTTCAAATAAAAATATTGAAGAATAATGATAGAATAATGCTCGTTACTTTTGCTGTCAGAGCAGAATCGGCTTATGAGAAAATAATGGCACTTGTTTTTGCTTGAGTTTTACAGTTCTACTTTGATTTACATTCGTATATACTATTCAGTTAGAAGAGTTTTGGCCGTTGCTTAGCTGGTGAATTTTTCTCAAAACACATCGACAAAGATCTTGGAATCATCCATAATAGACATTCAGAGAGCTGCATGTCAAACCTCCACCTTCCGCGGCGCTTCCTATTCTCGCAATGTTTCAAGAGCTTGATCAAGCATTGCGTCCTGTTCGTAAAGAAAGCATTTGTATCGCTCACCTGTGTTAGAACGATTGAAAGAAGGGAGACTAGGTAGGATCGAGTTTCTGTAAATTTGACATCCACGGACAAATTTCATTAGAGTAAAACAAACCTGGAAATTCCTTCTTTGCTGTTGGGATTTGCAAAGGCTTCCGTCAGTACTACCAATGCAATAAACAGGATGTTCATCGAACGCAACCTGAATACTCGCTTCTACTACCGTATACCGTTTTATGACAGATGCTTGACGCGCCGACCAGCTGAGTGCCTACTTTAATTTACTGTTAGACATAAGCTATGAATTGAGGTAGGCACTCAAGCAAGCTTGTAAGGCGATGTAAAAACTAAGATTCTAATGAAATTGGCTGATTATTTGATGCGGTTGGAGCATACGTTTGATTTTTATATCATTATTAGCAAGCTTATGGGTTAGAGCAAATGCATCTGTGTATTGTTGCTTTACCGAAAACCCAAGTACTATCAGTACTCTGCGTTGATACCACTGCTT
>CATQJL010000305.1:22527103-22552744 GCA_958299035.1 Cylicocyclus nassatus | reverse complement strand
AAGCAGTGGTATCAACGCAGAGTACTTGACGGAATTACTATATTGCTCAAACTTCATAACTCATGCCGTTCTCATAATAGCATAGAAATTTTCAATTATCACCATAGTCTCTTAATGACAATACAGCTCTATATCTGACTTCACTGCAAGAGAGTATCTACAATGCTGTAAAGCCTCAAAGTGTGCTTTAACATAGTTGCCCAAAACTCGTGGCTTTTACGAAAGCGATTTGGGCCTGACTGGCTTTCCCTATTGCGAGATATTGAAAGCGAAAAATGGAAGAAACGGAATTTGGCTTGCTCTTAATTTACAGTACAAAGGTTATATGAAGTGGGATTCCTGATGTGAGCAAAGAGTAGTTCTTTGCATTGAATGTGATAAGAAGTACTTACCCACTCCCGAAACAACACTTGGGTGGACCAATATTGGGACTCCTCGAAATTCGCTAAAACTTGGCTCACAGCGGGTGGAAGCAGTGGTATCAACGCAGAGTACTAGGAGTCCCGCGCGGATTCCCTCCAGGAACGCATGTCCGCGCATGTACAAGGGTGTGTATTTGTCGCAAATGACCCGGGGACCGCCCTTTTTCGGCGACATATAGTCCTCTACCCGCTCACAGCGGCTCAAAAGATAATACTGGGAGAGGAGGTGGAAGGGGGGGGGGTCATCTCCGGCGGTTGTGTGCTTCATCTCTTGCTCGACACTGGTTACGATAGAAATTGCTATCAACCCTCGGTAGCTTGTTCATCAACGGCGCTGTGCAAGTAGTACGACCTGTCCTAGCGCCAGTGCGGACAACTCTTGGAGCAGCTATAAGAAATGGTGTCATAGTTTATAACGCATTCACGACAAGGCCGATTTTTCGATTACTGCCGTTTTGGATCAGAGCATTTTCCGCCTTGTTAAATTTACCCACCCGTGGGTCGTATGTCCGAAATGGCAGACTTTTTGGAAAAAAATTCACAACATGTCTCCGATCCCAGAGGGATTATCAAAGGTGTAGGTTATCAAAACATGATTTATTACACCCGTATTTCGTGTGCAAGTACAATTGAACTTCAGAAACGGCATCATTCTGCGAATGTTTTGAGCTTAATCTGCGCCTTATCTCTATCTACGCTATGCCTAGTGTAAGCTTGCTACAGCATCAGGGGCTGGAGTTTCACCTAGGTGCCCCCATTTGTCAGAAACTCGTAGATCTGCATCGCGAACTGGCAAAGCTAGATCTTCAGGAATCTTACGACTCACCGTCGGTCTATTGTCCGAAGTGGCAGAACACGTACGACCCACCGGTGGGTCGTTTTGTCGTGAATGTGTTGAAAGGAGTACGGAACAACTTTTTTCCGTAGAACTGCAGAAGAGAGATTTGTGCTTATCTCGCTTCGAAAATTGGTGAGAAGTCTTTTTAAAAGCTGTGGATTTCAACATATATATACAGGGTGTCCGTAAAAAATGTGCCTACTGTTTGATTGTGAATAACTCTCTTCTAACGAAGTCTTT
Organism: Cylicocyclus nassatus; assembly: GCA_958299035.1. Lineage (NCBI taxonomy): Eukaryota > Metazoa > Nematoda > Chromadorea > Rhabditida > Strongylidae > Cylicocyclus > Cylicocyclus nassatus. The sequence goes on along the minus strand of CATQJL010000305.1, from coordinate 22,551,244 downwards.
CGAGAAGCTTTAGGCACCATTTTGTAGAGCGAGGATCAACTTAGATTTGCAGTATAAAGCGAATCACCGAGCTCTTTTTATTACTGTAGGATTACGGTAGGAACTTTCAGTATATGGAACCATCGTGAAATATGCCGCCTGACAAAATTTTTTTCAAAAAATCTGAAAAATCGTGTACTAGGGTTTTCGCGCACGCTGATTCCACTACGCAACTTTTTACGGGTGTTTTCAGCTTTTTTGACGGCGTAATCACATTTCTGAAAAATGCTGGAAATTCAATTATTACGGTTCACCTGGGGTAACTTAGGAAAGAGGCACCACAGTAAAGTGGAAATTTCATATTCGAAAAGAGCGGCTTCCATTATCATAGTGTAAGAATTTCCGGCTTGTTTGGTTATGTTCCGAGGCAGATTATGGCCTCCAAAGACCTAAAATCCTTGTCGGTTCCTACCGTAATCCTACAGTAATAAAAAGAGCTCGGTGATTCGCTCTATACTGCAAATCTAAGTTGAACCTCGCTCTACAAAATGGTGCCTAAAGCTTCTCGAAAGACTTCGTTAGAAGAGAGTTATTCACAATCAAACAGTAGGCACATTTTTTACGGACACCCTGTATATATATATATATATATATCAACACAACTTTTCTCTTTTTGAAAGTACTTGCTCAGCAAATTTTTGCAAAATTCAAAGGTGTTCAGTTTGCGCGCTACTAATTTTAGCATTTTGTATAAAAATAAAGGTGTACATCACATCGACTGCCAATGACTTTCAAGAGTGTGAAGCATAGTTGCTAAGCAAAAGAAAATTGGTAATTAGCAGAAAGTCAGAAGATAGATTAGCTAGAGAGATAAACAACCTTCAATTACTATGACTTTCCTTCAATAAATATGCCACTTTGGCAGTTTTTGGGTCTACCCGAAATTCGCCCGCGCAACCTTCAGCGTTGGCACGAACTGACGCCGCTTGCTGTAAAAGATCAATGAAGGTAAGAGGATTTGAAGACAGAGAAATCTTTTAGAGGCGAAGAGAAGTTTGTTGGTGACTACAGCTCTGTTGAAAAAACCGCCATTACGACGTTTTGAATCTCGAAGTCAAACGGTTGTCAGGACCTAAGAAGCACTATGAGAACGTGCGGTTTAAACGGTAGCAACGATACGGTAGTAGGTGGTATTACCTTCCAGCTTCTACCTTCCAGCTTTGAGAAAGGCGAAGTTAATTACGAAAGACATGATAGTACTTGGGTTTTCGGTAAAGCAACAATACACAGATGCATTTGCTCTAACCCATAAGCTTGCTAATAATGATATAAAAATCAAACGTATGCTCCAACCGCATCAAATAATCAGCCAATTTCATTAGAATCTTAGTTTTTACATCGCCTTACAAGCTTGCTTGAGTGCCTACCTCAATTCATAGCTTATGTCTAACAGTAAATTAAAGTAGGCACTCAGCTGGTCGGCGCGTCAAGCATCTGTCATAAAACGGTATACGGTAGTAGAAGCGAGTATTCAGGTTGCGTTCGATGAACATCCTGTTTATTGCATTGGCAGTACTGACGGAAGCCTTTGCAAATCCCAACAGCAAAGAAGGAATTTCCAGGTTTGTTTTACTTTAATGAAACTTGTCCGTGGATGTCAAATTTACAGAAACTCGATCCTACCTAGTCTCCCTTCCAATCGTTCTAACACAGGTGAGCGGTATAAATGCTTTCTTTACGAACAGGACGAATGCTTGATCAAGCTCTTGAGACACTGCGAGAATAGGAAGCGCCGCGGAAGGTGGAGGCTTGACATGCAGCTCTCTGAAAGTCTATTATGGATGATTCCAAGATCTTTGTCGATGTGTTTTGAGAAAAATTCACCAGCTAAGCAACGGCCAAAACTCTTCTGATTGAATAGTATATACGAATGTAAATCAAAATAGAACTGCAAAACTCAAGCAAAAACAAGTGCCATTATTTCTCATAAGTTCCGATTCTGCTTTGGAAAAAGTGACAGCAAAAGTAATGAGAATCTGCAACTGTCATCCTTTTTATAGAGAAACTAGCTGGCTTGCCCGGCTCCGCCGGGCCTGCCAGCTAGACCCGTGTACGTATGTTCCGAATAGAAATTTTTATTTCTAAACCGATCGGGACCAAACTTGGCACACATATACTTCGGGGCAGGGAGCATGTCATAGCCCACTTTTCGTTATCGATCGATGTCGATTTTACCGATTTTTTGCAAAATTTGAGCTAGGGGGCTAGGATTTTGCACAGGGGGGTAATCGAGCATGCTGATCACCCCCTTCGGGGTGATCAGCATGCTCGATTACCCCCCTCTGCCAAATCCCAGCCCTCTAGCTCGAATTTTGCAAAAAATCAATAAAATCGATATCGATCGATAACGAAAAGTAGCCTATGACACGCTCCCTGCCCCGAAGTATATGTGTGCCAAGTTTGGTCCCGATCGGTTTAGAAATAAAAATTTCTATTCCGCACATACGTACAGACATACATACATACATACAGACAGACAGACAGACATTCAGCTTTATATATAAGATGATCACTGCTTTTTTGCTCTCAAAAACATCAAAAGTGAATGTGCTTCTATAAGCAGCTGGTTTGAGGAGTTTTCAAGCTCTTGTTCATGTCAGATGACAGACTTGAAATCTACTGAGCCTTTCCTATTGATGAGCTGAGGAGCGCTTTCGTAAACTCTGCGTAATCGCTGATATGGACGAATAGACTCCAACCTCAACATAGGTTTGTCACGCTTTCAAACTGCAAAACTCAGTTTAGTTCATAGTGCTGCACTTAATCCTATTAAGCTGTAGACTTAATTCTTTACAATGCCCTCATAATGATACAGCGCTAGTGGTGCAGTCGCGACTTAGACCTGGAAAATTTCACACGAAAATTCTCGAGCAGTAGATTCGACATAATCTTGTATCTCACGATTTTCCTCTCTATTTCATGTCAACTTTCACCAAAGGCATGAGATTAGCTAAGATTTTAGAGTTTTGAGCGGTCTCTTGTTCTATCCCGTGATCTGACAAGGGAAGCGTATTTGGTCGAAGTGGCCTTTCCAGATGAGACCCATACTGCTTTGAAGAGCATTGAGCGGTGATTCCAAATCTGCCTTCCAAATCTGCTCAGCCTCTGGACGCCGAGTTATGACCGTTTTTAAGAGCGAAAAATGAATGCAAAATTTAGGTAAAATCGATTGTTACAATCTTTCCAGCGCTCAGATAAAGCAGTGTTAAGTATTAGCATATTTCAGATAAAGCAGTGTTAAGTATTAGCATATTAGACAGAATGTATCCATTGCATGAACGGCTCTGAGACTTGACACTGGACCATTTGAGCAAATTTGGGCAATTTTGTTCAAGTTTTGCGTTCAATTTTTTCGCTCGAGAAACACCCATAACTCGACGTCCAGAGGCGCTGAGCAGATTTGGAAGGCAGATTTGGAATCATCGCCTAATGCTCTTCAAAGCAGTATGGGTCTCATCTGGATAGGCCACTTCGACTAAACGCACTTGCCTTGTGAGTTCGCTATGAGTGTGCAAGCTGTTCCACTCAACATTCAGTGGATGACAACTGCGGCTGAACCATTATGCTGACTTCGACATTCTTTTCAAACTTTGCACACAAGTTTACTCTTGTACACCGACGTAATGGCTGCATTACAGTATTTTCTGTTGCTTGAAAATTGAGTCGTCACATATGTTGAGGTTGGAGTCTATCCGTCCATGTCAACGATTACGCAGAGTTTACGGAAGTGCTCTTCAGCTCATGTATCCAAAGGCTCAGTGGATTCCATGACTGTCATCTGACATGAACAAGAGCTTGAAAATTCCCCAAACCAGTTGCTTGTTGAAGCACATTCACTTTTGATGCTTTTGAAAGCAAAAAATGCAGTGATCAATTCTCTTTGAAAAGGATGATAGGTAGATGTTGCAAAAGTTTCATATTGCAAAATGTAACTGTGAAAAATTTTTAGAGCCAGAGGATGCAATAGTATTCAAAAAAAACCAAGGGTCTTTATAATTCTACCAGCTTTCGCTACGGGTTTTTTTTTCGAAAATTTCTATTTTTCTCCGTTCGAACTCAATCAAATTGGAAGTCGTTTTGAATGGTTATGGTAGCCCAACATGCGCACCACTCAGCAAAGTTCCATACAGTTTCATCAATAAAACGCAAATTACGACGATTTCCAGAATGACTTTATAATTATGTCCAGCGCTGTACTAACACCATCTTTATTAACTCCAATTTCGCGGGAGCCGAGGCTGTTATTTTTGTGCCAGCGTAATTCGTTTCACTGTAAGGCTGGGTTTATAGTGATCCGTAGGTCTCGGGAGAATAATTGCAAGCTAGATTCAGCCCTCTAAGACCTAAGGCATACCTCACGCGATTTGACGAAATCGCGACGTCGAAGCGACTTGACGTTCTGCCAGAATTTCACCAATTCGTCGTGGGTGGTTTTGGAACACATAATTGCGTAGCTTTTATGGGTTCCTGCAAAGGAGGAAGTCCTTTTTAACAAAGGACGCTAACGACCGAATACCAACTGTTGCTTCCTTGCCGAATCGCGCTGCTACTGAAATCGCATGAGGTATGCCTTATGTCTAAGGCCTCGGACAGAGTTCACGCGATTTCATCATTCAATTCATCGCGACAAGACAACTGTAACAATATCATTGCATGCCGATCTTCTTGCATTTCGATTGTGATAGTTTTCCAGCACGACTAATCGTGACTAACTATCACAACCGTAATACAAGAAGATTGGCTTGCAATAAACTCGCAACACTTGTCGCGATGATTCGCGACGATGAAATCGCGTGAACTCTGCCCGAGGCCTGACGTGATAGGCTCAAGCCTTTGTGAAGAAATAAGATAGTGATGGAATAGCGGCTAAATGAATTAGGACTAAGTGTGTTAATTGCTTCTATTCGTATCGGCTTAATTTCTCGCCTCTCAGAGGCCCGAAAACAAAGCGTCATTTTCGACTGAACCAATATCTTTTTCAGAACTCTACGGCATAGGCGAATAAAGATCTCAATAAAGTCCAGGTTCAAACGAAATAGAACTCGAAAAATTATGTGTGCAGTTTTACTTGTGGTACTCTCTCTCTCTTTTCTTCTCTCCCCTTGAGGTCTTTAACAGACTTACAAATATCATTTCGTGCGTCCTCAACTTAATAACATTTAATGCAAATCGCTTGATCTTTGTTGCTGTAAAATCATGGTAGGAAGAGAGCTAGTATAGGTCAAGTTACGGTAGGCAGAAAATGGACAACCTGTTAACTTTTACACTAGGATTATCATTCCAGATTACAAATTTCTTATAACTAAGTGGAAATGACATGCCGGTATGCGTAACACCTGTTTTCTTCATAACTCAAAAATGTGAGTACATCATGAAGAAGCGCTCTCGTAAAATTGGTAGTGAAGTCATCAAATGACTTGTCTTCTTACTTGTAAATTATTAAAACATTTTTTTGGGATCTTCAAAAATTTAATTATTAGGAAAGTCTTCAAGCTCAGCTGTTGCGCCCAGTTTTTCAAGAATTTCGTAGTCATGGGACCGCAGAAATTTCTGAAAGTATCCCACAAGATAAGATGAAGTTAAGTAAATGAGCGACTATCGCCTCAAAACGAGTGGATTTAGGACGCTCAGTGCACAAATTATGAAATACGGCAATTTTTTTGGGAAATTCCATCTATCGCAGAGAAAAGATGACCTTAGAAATTGTGGAAAAAGCGCATAGGGTCAGGTCAGAAGAGGATAAACCTAAAATATGTTTGCGTCAGAACATATTTCAGTATTCGCTAAAAACATGCTGTAGATGTAATATTTGTGACTGATATTGTGCCAAATTTTATGGTGGATGTTTATTGCCTAATGTTTCGACAGGTATCGTCTTCGTCGGAGGCCTGAAAAGGTCAGAAGAGGATAATGAAAAGGGATTGCAGTTTTGTTTTGTCAGTCTGCACGACCAAACACCTCTTCTAACTGGCGGCGTTCAGACCTTGTATCAGTACGACGTACTGGCAAAAAATCCGAAGTGGTAGACACCAACCTTCAATCCACCGTGAAGTGTAGTCCCCGCGGCTGCAACGGACATCACTGAGGGCTGCTCAGTGACTCAGGGACTTTACCACGGTTAGAGTAGACATAATGATATATAATGTACATATTGTTGATGACAGAACGCCTTAGAGCTCTAGGATGCGCTGACGTGGTGTGAACAAGGATGTTTTTGGAGCTTTCCTTTCGGAACCATTTGATTCGTACAGTGCCATCGGACAGATCATCTGGATGTTGAAAGGAAACCACTGTTCGGGATTTCTCGTGTAAGTCTTATGTAATGCGACTGCTAATTTAAAATTCTAAAACACTCATCCATTTCGGATTGTGTTGAGGTGACGGTGCAGCAGTCGTCGATATAGCGGCAGTACATCGATGGCAAACGTGCTAGTACTGGGCTCCTCAATTATACTCATAAAGCAAATTGCCAAGATCGGCGCGAGTCTCTAACCCAGTGCAAGTCCTCGAATCTTGGAACAGTAATTCCTAGACCACCTAAAGTTGTGACAAAGGCGGGAGATTCGTAATAATGCCGCAATCGTTGGATCGAAAGATTGCACAACTCTTTCTGATACTTCAATTTATTCCTGCTGCAAAACGAGATTATCAGGCACAATGTAGAAAGTTGAACGAAGTTTGGATTATTGTTGGGATGTCTGTAGGACTTGATTATAAGTTGATTAGAAGATTGCGGTTAGATAATCCAAACTGCCCGGTTTTCTACCATCTAATCAAGACGCATAAGATAGCGGACAATCAGTTCCAGTCAATGTCAACTGACTCATATAAGATTCGTCCCATTATAAGCTGCGTCGGCGGAACCACAGATCGAATTTTATGGTTTCTTAATAAAATCGTGAGCCAGCTATTAGCCAAGGTATCAGCGCATTTGTCTAGCACTCAGCAATTTGTCAAGCAGCTGCAAGGCATGACTTTTGAACCCGGTAGTGTTATGGAGTCTCTTGACGTAACATCACTATACACTAACGTTCATAACGATGCTGCTCTGCAAGCCGTTTCGGAGATGTTAGACAAATACTGTTCTACCGTGGTCACCTTTGGACTACTTTAGGCAGTCTGGGAATTACTATTCCCAGATTCGAGGACTTGCGAAGGATCAAAGACTCGGGTCAATCCTGGCAATTTGCTTCATGAGTAAAACTGAGGAGCCAGACTAGTACGTTTGCCATCGATGTACTGCCGCTATATCGACGACTGTCTGATAATCTCGTTTTGCAGCAGGAATAAATCGAAGCATCAGAAGAGTTGTGCAATCTTTCGATCCAACGATTGCGGCATTATTACGAATCTCCCGCCTTTGTCACAACTTTAAGTGGTCTGGGAATTACTGTTCCAAGATTCGAGGACTTGCATTGGGTTAAAGACTCGCGCCGATCTTGGCAATTTGCTTTATGAGTATAATTGAGGAGCCCAGTACTAGCACGTTTGCCATCGATGTACTGCCGCTATATCGACGACTGCTGGTCACCTCAACACAATCCGAAATGGATGAGTGTTTTGAAATTTTAACACATTGACGACCATGTAGATTTTTGGTTGTCTGCCTTCTGGGACTAAGGCCTTTTACGGACCAGGCCATATTTTCCAATTATGTTTACGCATACTGCCATCTACAGTACACATAAAGTAGATCTGAAAGTCTGAGAAAAAAAGTAGAGGTCTTTCCTTGACTCAGTGCAAAAGAAAGCTGGTGGAGTAAGTTTGTTCCAGGATAGTAGTCTTCTTAGCAAAATTTAAGCCTTGACACACATGTGTGTCAAGCGGTCCCACGCGGTAGTCATTGCTTGACACACCATGTGTGTCAAGCGGTCGTCAATGTGTTAAATTAGCAGTCGCATTACATAAGACTTACACGAGAAAACCCAAACAGTAGTTTCCTTTCAATATCTGGATAATTCTGTCTGATGATACTGTACGAATCAAATGGTTCTGAAAGGAAAGCCCCAAAAAATCCTTGACAACGCCACGTCAGCGCATCCTGGAGCTCTAAGGCGTTCCATCATCAACAATATGAACTGCTACAGAGTTCTGTACGGGCGAAAAAAACGGCTAGAGGCGCAACAACTGGCGTTTGAAATTGTTCGCTGTAATGGATACGGAAGTAAGCGATAAAGACAAAGATTAGCTAGACACGTAAGCGAAACTATGCGTAGCAAAAACAACAGAATTCCTTTTTGCATTCCCTTTGTGTCCGACAATTTCGATGAGGCGATCAAACGATGCATAAAACGAGGGCAATTGGAGAATGACGTAATGCTCGTTAGCATTCCTAGCGACAGTCTCATAAAGCGGTTGATCAGGAACAGAATGTACGATAGTGAATGCAAATGAGAGAACTGCATTGTCCGCTTACACGGAAAGCTGGGTGATTGCGCAAAGGGGGGTGTCGTTTACCACTTAGAATGCCTGAGCTGTGGAACACCATACTTAGGTGAGACCGGGAGAACATTAAGTGTTAGAATAAAGGAACATTTCGCCAATGAAAGACGGGGACAATGTCATCTCCGTTAGGAAAACATAGAATAGAAGCACATAATGGTGACGATTTCAATGTAAAGTGCACGATCTTAGCGTGTGAGACCGAAATCTCAGCACGAAAAACATTGGAGGCTGCGTGGATATCTTCCGGAAATGAATAACATGAATGAGTGCTTGGCGATGACAAATGACCTCTTGCTTTATTTATCATTATGTCAACTCTAACCGTGGACTATAAATTTCCCAGAGTCACTGAGCAGCCCTCAATAATGTCCGTCGTAGTCGCGCGGACTACTGATCACTTCGGATTATTTGTACGTTGTACTGATACAAGGTCTGAACGCGCCATTAGAAGAGGCGTTTGGTCGTGCAGACTGACAAAACAAAATTGCAATCCCTTTTCAGGCCTCCGACAAAGACGATACCTGTCGAAACGTTAGGCAATAAACATCCACCATAAAAACTTTTGGCACAGTATCAGTCACAAAGTCAATGTAATGTCCAGGTTTAAAGAAGAGAGCACATGGGTGTACAATGATTTCGTTGATTGGTTGTGTTTGTCCAGTTAACAGACTGACAAAGCACGTTCCAAAGTATTGAATAAAAAATGGAAATTGAAACTTAGACAGCGAGAAATTGGGTCGCAAGTTTTGCGACTATTTTCGCTCGTGGAAGGAGTCGCAATGGAAACATAATAGCAAAGAAAAAAGTCTGCATCGGTTACTTTTCAAATTATTTGTATATCTTGACTTTACGAAATTTGTGGGTTGTTCCAAAAACGGGAACAACTTTTGCATCAATCTAATATCAAGTTGGTGCATAATCAACGTATGTTTTTAGCTTTCAACTTTGAATCAAAATAATTTTCTCAAGAAGGATCTTTTTAAACACCATGGAAATTACTGCAAACAACACATTCTCGGCAGCTCAAACACATACTGTTGTACAGTTGTAGCTACATTTTAGCTTGCTGTTTAAGTTCTGTCCGCTGTTCTGATAGATTTTCGCCTTCTAATGCGATAGCATCTGTATTTGCAAGATCTGTTGTCGAAGACTAATGCTTCATGTGATTGTTTACAAGCAGCTAGTCCGAATAAATAGAGGGATTCGATGAGCCGAACATTGTAGACGATAGTGTAAAGCAAGAGCTAGAAGTGGCTTTCTACCGATTACTCTTGACCACTCACGGCATTTGTAAAGATTTCGATTTGAAAATAGGCATGTAGAGTGGAATGAGGCCAAAAAGCGGAATTCTTTTTTATTTGGTCATAAACTCTCAGCTTGAAGAGCCTATAGGCTCTTCTTGGTCATAGAATAATCCTCATTTACTCTATCTATAACTGGCTACTTTGTTTGTCTGTCACTTCCCATAAGGGAGGATTGTCATGTCAAATAAAGCAGGTTTGGAGAGATACATTGTGCTTTTTAATTTCTTGATTCGTCTTTCATATCGTTTTTTGCAAGCCTTAGTATCCCAGTGTTAGCGAAGAGGTTGTGTAATACCCTGAAACTAAATTTGTTTTTGAGAAAAGGTTGACTTTGAAAAAGTTATGATATTCTGAATTTGAAAATTCAAATCGGATGGAACTTAAACAGGAGCCAGCCTGATACAGTGCTGGCCAAAACTATACTTCCACCCTGAAAACTGCCGTAACTCATTTGCTTCTCAACGAACTGATCTGAAATTTGGAACAGCTGCGTGTTCAACAGGCTACCATCAGCAACTAGAACGGATCCCGTTTTTGTTTGACTCTTCAGGAAAAAATCAGAAATTTTGAAAAAAGCAGGCTTGAAGGTTGGCCAAAACTATACTTCCACTTAGGGTTTCTGTCCACTAAAGTAATTCTAGGCTTCCAAAGTTTTTTGTGCGTATACATAATCAAAAGTCGAAACAGTCGCTTTAGTCCAGCTGTGTCATACCTTTATAAGAAACGTTTATCTGCTTTTTTTTGCCTAAAAATACTTTCATGCGTATTTTGTTCCCGAGACTGTGTTTTTATGGGTGATTTCGCAGTTTTTTGATTGGTTTGGAAGCGATAGGGCTCCATCTATCTTATAAATGCTTAGCGAAGTGAGAACTAGAAAAAAATTTGAGTTTTCATATTTTAAAGGGCACCCGACATAGACTTAACAGCAAGCCTGCGCTCAAATTTTTGCATTCAAAATACGTTTATGCTATTTTTGTAAGCTCAAAATGATGTAAAGCATTGTTTGCATAAAAAGAAGTTTGTACACTATACTTAAGATTGTTCGCCAAGTATATTTTGCTTCGTTTTCAAAGCATAGATCTTCGCGATTCAGTGATAATATTTAGGCAATCCCAAAATACTTACCAATTGGAACCTTTCCTGATTTTTTGTCACTCTTTAGTGCTAGATAGTGAAAACACCCTGTATTGTATAATGCCTTGTGACTCACATGAGTATCACGGTCAGAACCAAAAATAAGTTCAAAGCTTTTTGCAAATCAGTTTTTGCAGGATGAATTCCTCAATTAGCCTGCATGCTAAGACCTGCGGAAATCTGCAACCACTGCATCCGGACTCTCATACGTACAACAATGTTGTTGCTTTACTCCACGCTCATGAGAACATTGCAGAAAGAGTTTAAAAGCAAAAATGTGAGCGCAGACTTGCTGTTGGGTCTATGTCGGGTGCCCTTTAAAATATGAAAACTCAAATTTTTTTATAGTTCTCACTTCGCTAAGCATTTATAAGATAGAAGAAGCCCTATCGTTTCCAAATCAGTTTTTTGAAAACTGCGAAATCACCCATAAAAACACAATCTCGGGAACAAAATACGCATGAAAGTATTTTTAGGCGAGAAAAAGCAGATAAACGTTTCTTATAAAGGTATGACACAGCTGGACTAAAGCGACTGTTTCGACTTTTGATTATGTATATGCACAAAAAACTTTGGAAGCCTAGAATTACTTTAGTGGACAGAAACCTTAAGTGGAAGTATAGTTTTGGCCAACCTTCAAGCCTGCTTTTTTCGAAATTTCTGATTTTTTCCTGAATAATCAAACAAAAACGAGATCCGTTCTAGTTGCTGATGGTAGCCTGTTAAACACGCAGCTGTACCAAATTTCAGATCAATTCGTTGAGAAGCAAATGAGTTACGGCAGTTTTCAGGGTGGAAGTATAGTTTTGGCCAGCACTGTATTACAAAAAAAGCTTAATTAAAAGAGAGCATAACTTTAAAAAGCGGTAAAATTGAACTAAATCTTTGCTCACTTTGTCGGTAATGTTCATTTGAGCACTGTTGTCTTTTTTTTAAGGAATGCCGGATATTCTTTTATCATCAAATGTGGTAGACCCTCGCTGTATAGTTCAAAAATTCTGCAATCGCCTTTTGCAATGTTCAAAGTTTTTGAAGGGCACAAAAGCGTCACAGCGAATGGCAAACTCATTTCTATGCTAGAATTTTTGAGTTCAAATTTCTTCAAAAGTCTCATCTAAAAAGCATCTTGCAAAGGAAGGAATTGCCATCGTTACGCATCTAGAAAACAAGATTACCGTCGCTCACTTGTCCAAGATAGAAATGGTAGGGAATATCTCAGATTTTAGTCGTTTGAATAGAAAGCATGGGATTCTGGGACAAGCAAAGACCAGTGAAAACGAACGCGAACAAGAAACTAGAAGAAAGCTTCTTTTAGAATAATGTGGAGATCAGGATGTTTTTTTTTGCGAACAACGCTTGAAAAGAGGTAAAAAAACATGCACCAACTTTACTTTACTTTTACTTTACTTTACATCATTAAAATCGTGAAGCTCCGTTCTTTGAAATGCTTGCAGCAACCTCTCAAATTACCATTCAAATACTCATAACTGTACCCAATCGGTGTCTGGATGGTAACGGTGCCCGAATGAGATGCGGGTAACCGATCATAGTCGTTTGGACGCATGCAACACAAGGTTTTGCAGACATTCATTTTTTTAGCACAATATGGTTATTGCGAAAGTGGATGGATCTACTTCGATGAGACGGACGCTTGTTATAAGGTATTTTTGATCTCTAAGATAAAAAACAGGATGTCATGCAAATAAACCCATACCGTGACCATCGTGCCCACGCTTAACTCCTTAACCTATCAATGTGTAACATTGTTAAGGCAGCACTAGATTTGTAATGATAACACATTTCTCATAATCATATAATTCCTGTCATCTCTGTGTAGCGACATTTACTACGCTAATCCATATGATACAAATAAGCGATCATTTGGCGATGTAATGAGAGAACTAGGACTGAGAACTTTGATTTTCAATCATTTACTTTACAGAATTTCTTTCCGGCAACTTTTTACGACGCTGAGAGCTTATGTAGAAACTCCGAAGGACATCTGACTTCAATTCACAGCCATACAGAAAATTCTTTCGTAGCCGGTAAATCAACTTATTTTTCAATGTGGGCTCCTATATTTTGTGATTTAGCGTTGTCAAAGATGGGTATCAGAATGAGTACCAATAAGCAGGGAATTTGGATAGGTCTGGTACGATACGGGAAAGATAACTGGACGTGGACTGACGGCACGAAAGTTGACTTTCTCGCCTGGGGACCGGGGGCTCCAAATGACTGGGAAGCCACAGAATGCTGCGTGTCGGTATGATTTTCTTAAAAACAAGAAGATTCAACGACTTGCTGAGATTAGGTTTTGATATGATCATAATCATAGATCGATGTGCTACGGTATTCTTCAAATCAGGGTCTACGTAGACTGTAGCAGCACTTCACTTTTAAGAAAATCATGTGCAGAATCTCTGCCGCTGCTCTAGTCTGAAACAATCCTTCGTAAGCGGAAAGTGATGCCTAAGAAAATGTGATTGATCTTCTAATCTAACGCTTCGTAATCTGCTTGTCATTACAAAGGCTGATTGAATCCTTACTCTGTTTAGTTTCATAGAGGTCCATTAAAACACTGAAATACGATCTCCCTTTGATCTTCTAAAATTTCGCAATCTTTTTTATGATATCCCTTTTGGACTCTTGAAGTGCTTTTGCATGTTGATCCGCCTACTGCAAAGCCGTCAATTAAAACAAGATAGCTTTAGACACTTTTGCCACTTCAAATAGCTCAAACCTCTATTAGCTATACTCTAATCAATTGGCCTGTTTAATGAGAACTTTATCACAGACTAGCTGGCTTACCCGGCTCCGCCGTATCCGGACCAAACTTGGCACACATACACTTCGGGCCCCGGCGGGTGTCACAGTCCATTTTTCGTTATCGATCGATGTCGATTTTACCGATTTTTATCGATTTTTTTGCAAAGTTTGAGCTACGGGGCTGGGAGTTGGCACCGGGGGGTAATCGAGCATGGGGATTCCGAATACAATATCCCCCTTGGGGATGATCAGCATGCTCGATTACCCCCCTGTGCCAACTCCCAGCCCCCTAGCTCAAACTTTGCAAAAAATCGATAAAATCGATAAAAGTAATGGACGATCCTGAAAACTAATATTGTGTTCGTAATCGCATGCTCGATTACCCCCCTGTGCAAAATCCCAGCCTCGCATGTCAAAATTTACAAAAAAATCGATAAAATCGATAAAAGTAATCGATAATCCTGAAAACCAATATTGTATTCGGAATCCCCATGCTCGATTACCCCCCTGTGCCAACTCCCAGCCCCGTAGGTGAACTCAGCAAAAAAATCGATAAAAATCGATAAAATCGATATCGATCGATGACGAAAAGTAGCCTATGACACCCGCCGGGGCCCGTAGTGTATGTGTGCCAAGTTTGGTCCGGATCGGTTCAGAAATGGAATTTTCTATTCGGAACATACGTACACACAGACAGACAGACATACAGACAGACAGACATACATACAAACAGACATTCAGCTTTATATATAAGATAGCAATGATCTATCAATCCTCCTTTTTATGGTTACCTATACTGTCTGCGCCACACCAGCAAAAAGTGTGGATCAGGGGTTCCAATTCTGAGCGCTTAGGTTAGCGCGGCTCGGGTCCTCGCGAGTCCCCCGATTGACCCACTTCGCCAACATGTGAAGCATTTCCCAAACCGTTTTCCCATGGCTGAGGCTTGAGAAGTGCCTGATCATTAGGCGTTCATAGCTGAGGAGCTTGGGAAAATGCCCAGAACGTTACAGTTTTCTTCATTAGCTTTCCAAAAGTTCATTTTTCTTTCGTTCAGAAAGCGAATTATATTAAGTTGTCCGGAATTTAATGTCCGTTTTGAATTTCAACCGCATTATGTCATACACTTCTCTTTTCTAAGTAGGTTGCAAAGTAACAATCGACAGACAAAGCAAGCTCCACAAGAGGGCGATTTTGCTTTTGCAACAGCTCTCATCGACCTCAAGTTTCGCGCCAAAACTAAGAAGATTCAGCTGCTTGAAAATTGGGAAAAATCGTAATTCAGTTTATAAAAATGCTACAAAAATTATGATTTGCCCACGTAAACACTATAACCGCCACCGCATAAGACATCTAAAGTGCGGTTCATAATTATACGAACACCCAAAATTTTGTAAGTTTTCGGACTTTTTGGGAGAAACTCAAAAAGCCGTTGGTACCACGCGATAGAACACAGCCGAAAACGGTATATGACCCATAAGAATGGAAATTGATATCAATCTTAAGAGTGTTTTTGCGCTTAATGCGAATTTTTAGCGGTTCATAATTATACGAACACCTCGAACAAAGGTCTATTTCTAAATCAAGATTGCAATCATTTGAGTCCAAATTTTTTGTAGAGTTACAGTAACAAAGTCTGACATATCTGCTACACACTGAACCCAGTGCAGTTCAAAAAGAGGACCGTTACTTTTTCCAGAAGGCTCTAAATGCTTTTTAAGTGATTGCGCTCCAAAAACATCCGTTCTTCTGTGGTTTACGCGCTCTAATTAGCTTCTACCAAAGCTATGAGATGATATAAACTCTTTCGATAGGTATTTTGTTTGACGCTTGGAAAATTTTTGCGTTTTCGTGCCGTTTTTCAACCAAGTTCCAACCTTACCTTAGAGTTAGCACGATTTCGAGCCTCAAAACTCAACTTCTGAAACCGTATAATGAAGTAAGCATTTAGTATGTAGAAGTTCACAAAACTGTATATTTGGCTAGAAAAAATCAGCAGCGTTGAGCGTTTGTTTTGGCCACGCAGACGTCATTTCACCAAAAACACTGTTTTTACTATTGCAATCACGCCTTTATTTGATTTGTAGCTCCACAGCCTCAAGGTCAGTTCTACAAACAACCCAAAAACTTTGGCACAAAAAGATCATCATGCAAACAATGCAGCTGCTTCATATCGAATGTTTGCGCAAGAGAGAAGCTGAGTTTTGAGGCTCGAAATCGTGCTAACTCTAAGGTAAGGTTGGAACTTGGTTGAAAAACGGCACGAAAACGCATAGATTTTCCAAGCGTCAAACAAAGTACCTATCGAAAAAGTTTATTTTATCTCATAGCTTTGGTAGAGCGCGTAAACCGCAGAAGAACGGATGTTTTTGGAGCGCAATCAATCAAAAAGCATTTAGAGCCTTCTGAAAAAAGTAACGGTCCTCTTTTTGAACTGCACTGGGTTCAGTGTATAGCAGATATGTCAGACTTTGTTACTGTAACTCTACAAAAAATTTGGACTCAAATGATTGCAATCTTGATTTAGAAATAGACCTTTGTTCGAGGTGTTCGTATAATTATGAACCGCTAAAAATTCGCATTAAGCGCAAAAACACTCTTAAGATTGATATCAATTTCCATTCTTATGGATCATATACCGTTTTCGGCTGTGTTCTATCGCGTGGTACCAACGGCTTTTTGAGTTTCTCCCAAAAAGTCCGAAAACTTACAAAATCTTGGGTGTTCGTATAATTATGAACCGCACTTTATATACGTCGTTGCCATATTTTTTTCCTTTGCTAGAAACCAAGAAAACGGAATTTTCGTGCATTTGCCAGAGTAAGGCTGTGCCGTCCCCATACAAGTAGTTGTATTATATATTACAAATCTGTAGAGCTACAAACGTAAATTTTCAGCTCTCTACAGTCTTTAGTTCTCGAGAAATTTGAATTTTAGCTTGGACCACCTGATTAGGGAAAGCTATAATTGATATTTAACGAGAACTAAAACTTGTAAATAACTGAAAATTTACTTTGTACTTCTACAAATTTGTAGTATATAGTTACTTACGTGTAGACGGCACAGCCTTACTCTGGCAGCGCGAAAAATTTTTTGATTTCTAACAGAGAGGAAATATGGCAACGGCGTATATAGATATGGGGATAGCGTTCACATGAGAGTTAGAATTTTTGCAGGATTTTTCTTAACTGAATTAGGACTTTTCCCAATTTTTCAAGCAGCTGAATCTTTTTAGTTTGTGGCTCGAAACTCGAGGTCGATGAGAGCTGTTGCAAAAGCAAGGTCGCCCTTTGGTAGAGCTTGCTTTGCCCTATCGAAAGGTATTTTGCAACTTATTTAGAAATGAGAAGTTTCACGACCTGTTGCGGTTGAATTCCAAATCGAACATCAATTACCGGACAACCTGATACACTATCTGGAACCCTCAAGCAAAGATTGTTGATGAAAAATCGCAGAATTTCATGCTATTAGGATCCAAACAGAGTGTGCGTTTTGTGTTAGAAGATATGTACACGAAAGAATTCCTAGCATCCGGTCTCACGGGGAAGGAAGGTTGGTCAAAGTGGCCCTTTGAGATGAGGTGTATACTGCCTTGTAGAGCTTGGAACGTTGATTCCAAATCTACCTTTGCTATCTGCTGCGGGCTTCTGGGCGAGGAGGCGAGGATGAAGGTTTTTGTGAGTAAAAATATAAATGCAAAAATAGGGTAAAATCAGTTGTAACCTTTTCCCATTGTTCAAATGAGGCAGCAGCGAATTGGTATATTTGAATCAGGAATATTTGTTGCACCGAGTGAGCCGACTACCAAAGCCCTATGAAAAATGTTACGACTAATTTTAGCCTACTCTTGCATTAAAATTTTTACTCACAAATACCTTCATAACTCCTCGCCCAGAAGCCCGCAACAGATAGCAAAGGTAGATTTGGAATCAGCGTTCTACGAGGCAGTACATATCTCATTTCCAAAAGCCACTTCGACCAACCTTCCTTTCCTTGCCAGTTCCATTGCTTGTTATTTTGTAAAGAATAATTATCATTATCGGATCGGCACAGAAGTTCTGGACAGCTCTCTTGAATTCATCAGTCTCTGTGTCTCAATGAAATCGTAATATCTGTTGAGGAGTGGAGAGTAGCGATACTACTGAAGTACTGTGATGGTTTCTCGAGAGGGTCAGATTCAGGAAAGGAAGAGGAGAAAACTAATGCGACTATTTTTGGGTCGCTATCTGGAAGGTAAAAAAAAATACGATGATCTGATAAGGTTTTCCGTAATGCTTTCTCTAGCCAATCCTACAATCCACTGCATAAAATTCAGAACTTTCGAAAACAAAGGCCAAGCACTCGCATATTGTATCAGGCTGTCAGGAAAATAATAACGCTTTTTATTTGCTTGGTACGGTTTTTTTTACGGCTCGGCATCAAGTCTTTCTTGGAGAATTGCGAGATATGATGGCGGCTACGAAAATCAAGCACAACAAGAAAATACTCAATTGTTTCAGTGCGTTCAATTACAACAACTTAGAGCCCTTCAAGGTTTGACTGTACCTCACTGGTGTTTTGGTTGTAAGAGGTGTTTGCCACTTCTGTGTTACTTTTCTGTTCATTGCTGTTTTCGTTGTTGCTCACTGAATGCTGAATGATATACTTGGGGAAATTCGAATTTTTTTTTCAAATATTCGAATATTAGATATATTCGAAAATCAGAAATTTCGAAGAGTCGTATTTTGAATTTCATTCGAAATCTCAGATTCTCGAATACTCGATTTTTCGAATTATTCGCAAATGATTTATTCGAATGATGGAATAATTATTCGATTCGGTCCCAAGTGTACTGAAGGTGCCTCACTTCCAAAAGTCAATTTGAAGAGAAGAATGGACTCGAAACAGATATATAAATTTGAAGATCTCCTTGATAGCTCTAACTCTAAAAAGGTTGCTTGAGCGATGTCCAAACATTTTTTTACAAAATTGATGAATAAAAGATTTTATTCAAAAACAATTTATGATTACAAGCGGTTTAGCGGGAATATTACGAAATGAATAAGAATTTATTACGAAATTTCAATGATATCGCACATCGCTTGCATTGTGTAAGTGCCCACCCACGGTACACAAAAATGCGCCTTGCACTCTGGAAAATAAAGTGGTTTTTTGCTTCAGCCTAGCCATGATTGTATGGTAATTTTTATCGATGGAGGACGTTTCGCGTCCTCATTTTTTCAGAGCGTGAAAATCAAAAATCATTTGGTGACATACCCTCTTCAGACGCCGCATCTAACCACAGATCTGTTGAAGACAAATGAGATTGAAAGCAGTTTGAGAAGAGAGACTAACAAAGAGAGGTTGCTTGCTGACCGTGGTTATTTGGAATGCGATGCATACCATAAGATGCATTTCGAAACGCTGATCTTAAATCTGTGCTTGATATCTACGAAATGATCTTTTGAAGAAATTTACGGACTTTTTTCGTAGAAGGTTTGTCTACTTTTGAGTAGTTAGATTCACTAAATTTGTTCTAGTTTACCTTTTGAAGCTATTGAGGAGAATCTTAAAAGGAGTACTGTTGTATTTACACCTATCTAAATCATATTTGATCTGAAAAGGAAGGAAACGTAATATTGATGATTTCGATCCTCCACAGTACGCAATTCATTCTTGAAAAAATAATCATAATTGCAGTTTACGGTTGCGCAGATATGAAAAACAGTATTTAAACCAACACTTTTACTAAACTCTTTGCTATTCATTCCAGAAACGAAGACTAGTTTGAATTCAGTACATCTGTGCTAGCCTGACTTGAAACCATTATGCACACATTGTCCAAACAAATCGTGGTTAACAATCTATGCTTGTATATAGTCTATCTCATCTAGCATTTGACTACTAGGAAGCAAGAAAGAACAAGATCAATCTACAAAATTAAATTAGACAATTTAAAGCAATTTGGAGTCTGTTACAATCAGTCATAGAAAAGAGGACACGCAGTTACCTGCCTGGCCTTATAGCCACTAATAAGACGTCAAGACGCCTTGCATGATACCACAAAGATTTCAGGAAAAGCGAATCAAATTACTGCCTTTTGCCACTTTTGTTCTCAAATGTATTTTTGAATCAGAGCCGAGAAAAGCCCATAGGAGAAGAAGATAAAAGATAATAATTTGTCGAGCAACTGGCTCCAAAAATCTGGCCTTTCTGCAGAAAAGCAGTATTGACCATCTCGGCAATTCCGAATGTCACTGTTCTGTCCCAAAAGTAAACTCCATTTTCAAAAACTCTGTGTTTTTGCTCTCCTAATAGACTTGTACCAGTCGATAGAGCGGAATAAGTACAATGAAGGCCAAAGATTCACCTGAGTCGTATTCCAGTTTAAATCAGAAGAATGAACTTTTTTTAACTACTCAATTGGGTCTCCCTTCAGAAAATTCCTACGGACTTTCAACTGGGGCAATATAGAAGACATCAGTGGCGGTGCCAGGATTCCGTTCGGGGGGGGGGGGGGTGGGGGGAGAGAAGAGAGGCGCGCAAATTCTTCTCTAAAATGAAGGTGCATTAGTCAAGCACCCAAAAAATTTTTGGGGTATCTGAAAATTTTTGCGGGTTAAAAATCTTAATTATTTATTATTTACAAGAATGAACAAGTCACCTGCGCTTTTTTATAACTGCTACTATGTCACTTTTATCGAATTTCTCATGTAAAACTCGGCATTGTTTGATTATAAAAGGACATACAGGGTAAAATTTTGAGATTATGCTTACAAAGGTTTTTGGTATACAATGACATACATTTTTTAGGTGGTAGTATTCCACTTTGCACGTTGGAGTTCTTCGAATCTTTGGTGGTCATTTTGTAGAGCTTGATCTGCTTTATCGAATGACTAGGTGGCTTACCCGGCTCCGCCCGGCCCTGTCAAAACATTATGATAATGCTCTCGTACCTATCCCTGTACAACCTTTCCCTGGGCCCAATTTTACATATCAACTCCAACTCCCTATTCCCACTGTGTTAGTTGTCAGCATGCTCACTTATCCCTGTGCGAATTCCCAGCCGTAGCTCAAAATTCACAAAATATCGATAAAATCGAAAAAAGTAATGGATAATTGTAAAAACTGATATTGTATTCGTAATCGCATGCTCGATTACCCCACCCCTCCTGTGCCAACTCCCAGCTCCACAGGTCATACTTTATAGAAAATCGATAGAAATCGATAAAATGGATATCGGTCGATGACAAAAGTAGCCTACAACACTCGCCCGGCCCCGAAGTGTATGTGTGCCAAGTTTGGTCCGAATCGGTTCAGAAATGGAACTTTCGGAACATTCGTACATGCATACATACAGATAGACACACAAACAGACATTCAGCTTCATATATAAGATACCTTAAGTCTGCTAGGAAAACAAAAACAGCTTGATTCATATGAAAAAAGTCTTTTGGGACAACCTAACACTTCCCAAGTATTAACTGAAGGAGAAGAATTTCTCCTTTTGCGATGTGGCATGTCGTTTCAAACCAGCAGTTCCCGGAAGTGGATCAAGATGGTGAAGCTGTTTCCTCTACCTGTTCTTTTATATTTTTATTCCAGATGCTTCCTGATGTTTTCGAAGACAAATATGGTCTAGATTTATGGTACCAGAAATGGGACGACCAATATTGCGCCGTTAGTTTAAGATCGTTTGTGTGCAAGAAGATGGCTTTGCATCATACATAGCAACAATAGTGCATTTGATTCTGTAAACGGCAGCCTTTACAACATCTCTTAAACCCTCAGCTTCTGAAACAATAAATTATTCACTGTGAACAAAGAGAGACATAATTACAGAGAAATGCCTATTGTCCAAAACCGGCTGTTAAATCACCCGAAAGATTCCAGAAAGTTTTCAATTTTATGCTTATTTTTAAACATTTCGTTTGCGGTGAGAAGAAGTCTAGGTTTCTATAAAAACACTTAGGCAATGTCCGGGCAAATCTGGGCACATTGGTTTCTCGCGTGAAAACTGATGAAATGATTCTAAGTAAAGCACTGCCCAAGCGCCAGCGCAGATTCACTCATAGCTGAGCATCCCCAAGCCCTCCGCACCTGCGTCGTCCGTGACCCGCAATTGACTTCGCTCACTTTGACACTGTTCGCGCTGTTCAGAAAAAGACTCGTAGATTCTAAAGGCTTACAAGGTTACGATATTGTTATACTCGCTAACATTTTTTTGGTCAGCATAAGTACAGTCTCAGTTGTGAAACATGTATGGAAGAACATGGTTTTTCAGGAGACGCCTAACGTTAATCTGTGCTGCCTCGAAGGCAGCATCCGTCAAATTCCGCTCAAAGAGTTATCTGGACTTATCTTCCCGCTAATTTCGAAAATACAGCTGGAGAGCGGGAAAATGCTAAAAAGGGCTACATTAAAACTAAAACCTCTTTAATTTTGAATCTCGATATTTGCCAACGATAAAACTCAGAGTTGTGAGACTTGACTTGACGTGCGATGTGGGCACTCTGGCTTGCAGTTTGAACTCGACAGAAGGGTAGAATGCTGGCTCCGCTCACAAGAGGCCCACCTCGTAGCTTCCGAAGCGGTCTTTTCACTTTAGAATCAAGTTAAGGCAGTGCCATTTGGGCAGCAGCTTTACAGGACGGGCGCCCTTGCACTCTACATTTCCTCGTTATCGTCACAACTACCCGGACGCTGCCTCAAAGACAGTGTATCGGCAACACTGAAAATGTTGGATTTTTGGTGTGGTAGGTTGTTACCGCCGAAGTATGAAAACAAGGTAACACAGCTCGCATAGCATGCCACTCTTGCCGAGAAAATTGTCCTCAAAAGTTTTACTCTTTTGGAAGAGCTCGCGATTTTCCTAATACTGTTAAAGGGGTGCTCGCAATGTTGTAGCCATGAGGGCCCCGCAATGACTCTGCGTCTCTAACCTTAACGGGAGCTGTTTCATTGTCCGAACTCAACTTGAAGGGTTTTGTAATTTGCACATTCTCGCCATTCTCTCCAAGGTGAATTGCCGGGGTTGCATCGAAAAATCATGGGTTAGCAAGAATTCAATCGAGGACTGCCGAGCAATTGGCCCAAAACGTGAGTGTTATGTGGGGTGGGTTTTCCAGTGAAACTTACTTGCATGTGGAAAGAATAAACACACTCCCTAAAGGTCAGTGCGTCATAGCTCAATGATGGGAAAGATAAACGTATACAGAATCAATAAGTTCTTTGTAAAAAAATATCAGATAATGAAGAGTGGTAAGCTGCGCTTCCATGTTGACATGTTGCGAAATAAGGGATTGCAGTATATGTGAGAGACAGATTTGTAGGCTAAAGTGTTTGTCGGCGATTAACATCGTTTTCTCGAGGAGTTTGTTAGAGGGAGTTGGGACGTTAGGTGTGTTGCTAACAACCCCTCCTCCTTTTTCACATTTGTACAGGGCATTTGAAAAATCGTGACGATGGCGCGACCGCGCGACACGCACGCACTGCGCGCAACCGCATTTTCTTGGTTTTCGCATCTACTCGAATGGTTTTTCTGCTTACGAATGATAGTAATCAGACACCGGCTGAGCTGGACTTAAGTTGATGCCTCTTCGTATGAGTGTTTTATGACCCTGCGGGCGCAAAGACCGCAGTCAAATCCGTCGTCACAATTTTATAAATGACCTATATTTAATGGTATGGCTAATTTCGTAACTTGTGGTTTTTGTAATTTCCTCAGACAGTCAAAGGTCTCAGCCGGCCCCACCAAAAGTGCCGTTGCCTTATCGCCGCCACTTTTCGTTTGCCGCTGAGAAAGTTTGCTGAGAATGGCGAGAGCGGGCTGCCATAAAGACTTCAGCGCGAAGCGAAAGTGGCGGCCATGCCTTATCGCGGGCATGGGAGTTGGCACAGGGGGGTGGTCGAGCATGCTGATTACGAAAACAATATTAGTTTTTGGAATTATATATTACTTTTATCGATTTTATATATATACAGGGTGTCCCAAAAAAATGTGCCTACTGTTTGACTGTAAATAACTCTCTTGTAATGAAGTGTTTCGAGAAGCTTTAGGTACCATTATGTAGAGCGAGGTTTAACTTAGTTTTGCAATATAGAGCAAATCATCGATCGCTCTTCATTACTGTAGGATTACGGTAAGAATTTCCAGCATATGGACCACCGTGAAATATACTACCTAACAAAATTTTTTCCAAAAAATCTGAAAAATTGTGTATTAGGGATTTCACGCATGCTGATTCCACCTGACAACCTTTTACGAGTGTTTCCAGCGTTTTTGACGGTATAATTACATTTCTGACAAATGCTGGGAACTGAGTTATTACGATTTACCGGGGATAACTTAGGAAAGAAGCATCACAATAAAATGAGAATTTCAAATTAGAAATCAGAGGCTCCCACTACCGTAGTATAAGAGTTTTTATCTTGTATGGTTTTTACCGAGGCAGAATATAGCCTCCAAAGGCCT